>CM022709.1:8482834-8550334 GCA_012295165.1 Asparagus setaceus
AAGGGAATCGAGGAGTTGCCAAGAGTTGGAGGACTGTGGTGGATAGGGGTGCGGAGGATATTATCCATTGTATTGTGATAAAAAATTGCGTAAATTAAATCCATATTCCATGAATATGAATTACCATCAATGAGATCCTCAACCTTGGAAATATTGGGGGGTAGAGAGACATGTCTCGAAATAGGAGTGGATTGATTGACAAACCATGAGTCATCAAAAATATCGATGCTATGACCATCCTTAATATTCCAAGAGCAACCCAATTTGAGTAGGTTCCTTCCTTAAAGAATGAGACGCCACAAAGTTGATGTCGAGGGCTTGGGAGAGATGCACCAGAAGTTATCATTTTTTAGGTATTTTTCAGCAAGGATAGTGGTCCATATGGCCTCCTTATCAGTAATAAATTGTCAAGTTAGTTTGCTAATTAAGGACATATTGGCTTCATGGGTACTTCTAATTCCCAACCCACCCATAAATTTGGGCTTTTGAATTTTTTTCCAAGCAATGAAATAAGCTTTTCTTTGAGCTTGATCATGATTCCACCAAAAACATCGATATATTCGATCCAAATTATTTCAAATCTTCTTAGGGAGATCAGAGGTAGACATAAGATAAACAAGAGGGCTCGATAGAGTTGACTGAATAAGGATGGTTCTGCCCACCTGAGAGAGAACTTTTTCCTTCCAACCAGCTAAAGTAGCCTGAGTTTTGGAGATAAGCTCAGCAAAATCCTTGTTTTGGCCAGCCTTGGAAAGAATGCGAGAGCCCAAGTATTTGTCGTCCACATCCATATCAGACACATTGAAGATGGATCGAATTGAATCTTTTGTATGAGGTGTTGTGGCATGACTGAAGAATATGGAAGATTTCTCAAAGTTGGTGACTTGATCGGTGATTTCACCGAAAGTGGCAAGAGTAGCATTGAGGACCTTGCATTCAAGAAGATCACATGAGCCAAAAAGTAAGATGTCGTCGGCACACATGAGGTGGGTTAAGGGAATGCCATTTTTTGATAATTGAATCCCTTTGATTAATTTGAGTCGGAGATTTTGATTTTGCATTTGAGAGAGGGCCTCCATAACGATGATAAATAGGAACGGTGACAATGAGCAGCCTTGACGAAGACCCCTCTGATTGTTGAAAAATCCCACAGGGGTTCCATTGATGATTACAGAAAATGTTGGAGAGGAAATACAAGCTTGAACAAGGGACCTACAGGAAACATCAAAACCCACTAGAAATAAAATGTGATTAAGTGTCATCCATTCCACACGATCGAAGGCTTTGGACATATCAAGCTTAGGAGCAAAGAAACCCGGACATGCTTTAGTTGATTTAAGGTAATGAAAAGCTTCTTTGGCGAGGAGAATATTATTTGAAATATTCCTCCCCTCGAGAAAAGCTCCTTGGAAAGGAGAAATGCGTGATTTAAGATGGTATTTGATTCGATTAGCTAGAAGTTTGGTGATAATCTTGTAGGCAACATTGGTGAGACTAATAGGTCGGAAGTCATTAGGCGAGGCGCACAAGTTCTTCTTAGGGATAAGCGTGATATGAGTGTGATTAAGGCGAGGGGGAAGATGATGGGTGATAAAGAAACTTTGGACAGTCTTAACAAGATCTTCACCAGTAAAGTCCCACATTTTTGGAAGAAGTATGCGGGAAAACCATGGGTTTTTAGAGGGGACATGGAAGCGAGAACATTTCAAATTTAGGTAGGGTTAGGGATTTCAGAAATGGCCAGATTGTGGAGGTGAGGGAGGGGTTGGAAAGACCAAAAGTTTAGGTAATGAAAACCATCAACTCCTGAAGAGGTGTAGAGGTTGCGAAAAAAATTGATGAAGGCATCACAAATTTCATTCTCCTCCATGGTGACAGAACCATCTAGCCTAGCAATAGAGGAGATTGTGTTGATTTTTGCTCTATTCTTCGTGTAAAGGTGATAGAAAGAAGTGTTCCGATCTCCATTAATTGATCAATTCACTCTCGACCTCTGTCGCAAATGCAACTCTTCTTCATTGAGGAGGTGATCAAGGGTGATATGGAGCAATTTTTCCTGTTCAATGTTGTCATTTGAAGTCGGTTGAAGCTAAATTTTTGCGATATCAGATTGGATGTTAGCAATTTTTAAAGTGATAGTATCGAATTCTTTTGCTTTCCATCTGAGGACATCCTTTCTGATATGATAGGCTTTTTTTAGAGAGGGAAGCGTGAACAGACCAAGAGATAGCAATCGTATTGATAAAGTCAGGATGATTTATCCAACACGCCTCCAATCGGAATGCCTTCTTCTTCTTTTTCCTTTTGCTATGAAGAAAGATTAGAATGGGGCAATGATCACTGCCGGTGGCTGGGAGATGAAGAACAGTGGCCGAAGGAAAAGACAATCTCCAATCAGTTGAACAGAGAGTTCGGTTGAGCCTCTCCTTAATGTTTAGATGAACTCGACGATGGTTCGACCAAGTATAAGCAGAGCAATCATATCCCAAATCCATCAGAGCACAATTGGAAACAAAAGCATTAAAATCCTTTAAGTTCAGAGGGTGAGGGTGGTTTTCCTCCAAGTTTTTCACCATACGAGAGGATTGCATTGGAATCGCCAATACACATCCAAGGCTTAGAGAAGGAGGAAGCTAATGAGAGATTTCAATCCATAAGTTTTTTCAATTCTTTCTTGCAGGGGACCATAGACGCAAACAAGGATCCATGGAAAAGGCTGAGAACACTCAGCAATAATGTAATTTGGCAAGCTCGCAGCTATGACATCAATGGTGGAATTATTCTAGAGTAGGCAAAGACCACCAGAACGCCCAGAGGCGGGAAATGAGTGATGTGAGGTGTAAGGGAGTGAGGGGAGGAGGCGATCTAAGTGATGATTATCACATTTGGTTTCAGAGAGGAAGAGGATTTGGGGGAAAGAAGCTTTGAGGTGGAGCAGGAGATGTTTTCGGATTGTCTAGGTGCTCCTTCCTCCTCAACAATTCCAAGCTAGAATCTTCATTTAGCTGCGTGCGACCCATTCGAGGTAGCCGCACGAGGAGTTTAAGAGTGGGTTCGGATGCTGAGATGTGGAGTTGGTCGGGGTGTTGAGTTTTGAGTCTTTTAGCTTGTGGCATTGTAGATACTGCGAGGTCTCTAGGATGTTTAGATGGGGCTTGATGATGAATGGTGGCTGATCGATACACCGGTGGAAGTTGAGCTGTAGCATGATGTTTGACATTTTGAAATGAGGAGAGGAGGGAGGAGAAATTTTGATCAGGGATTAGTTGTGAATAGGGGGACTGCAAGTTTGTTTGAGTTGGTGTGAGGAGGATGATTACTTTGGATTTTCACATTGGTGGGAACAGAGGAGGCTATTTGAATGGGTTCGATGATGCTTTGATCAAAAGGTTGAATTTCCTTGGGGGGCTTGTTATTATTGGGAGAAAGAGGACTTATATGACATTGATTTTTTGGGTGTGACATTTAAAGTTGATGAAGAGGAGATTTTTGGGGTGTGACAGATAAGAGAAGGGAGTAAGGAATTAGAGCCATGCGTGTTTGGATTAGGATTGTTGACAACTGATTGTGACTCAGAGGTGGGGAAGGATGGACAGCTGTTTGGGGTTAGGATTTGCCCATGGTTTTAGATTGGCGGTTTTGTCTAGTTGGTTTGTGTCACTAGTTTGTGGTTTTGTATGGTATGAAGGTCGGTGACTGTTGGTTATCTCTGGGAGAGCATTGGGATTTTTTGCTGTGGGATTTTGTGTTTGTGGGGTCTGAGGTGCAGGGTCATATTTAGAGAGGTTATGATAGGGGGTGTTGTTTGTGGAAGTGGAGTGGGTTTTGTTTGTGGAGGTGGAGCTTGGTTTGTCCGATAGATTAAGGATATGCTTGTTTTGAAACATTGTGGAGGGCGGTGTGGTGTTCTCATGGGGCTTAACATGCTCCATATCTGAGATTAGGCGTTGAAGGGAGAGAGAACTTGGGGTGGATTTTGAAGATGAAGGGGATTGGCTTGAGGGAGAGGGTGTGTTTTTAGCTGCAGTCGCTCGCAAATTGTCTGGGAACTTTGGATTTAAAAGATAGGCAAATTTAGACCTAAGTGCTAGAGTGGGAAGGTCATCTAAGGCCCAACGAGCTTCAAATCTCGAATCACAATTGAGGATGGAGTGTCCCATGAGGGCACAGAAGGTACAATATCTTGGTAAGCGCTCGTATTTCACCTCAATTTGGCATTCTTCACCATTGAGAAGAATGAGAGAAACAATAGATCTCAAGGGCTTATCAATTGGGATTTCGATTTTCACCCTAAGAAATCTTCTCCATGGCAGAGTGGGTGAGACATCTCCATCTTCTAGAACTATTCCGATGAGGGACCCTAGCTTGCGGCCAATTATGGGACTAGATGAACATGTTGGGATCTTGTGGAATTGAACCCATAAAGGAGAGGATTCAAATTTGTATTCTTCAACACACTTGTTTCTCTCTCCCAATGCTGTTAAAATCATGTCGTTCCTATAGGACCATGGTCCTTTTCTTAGGATCGCTCGGAGATCTGATTCACTGTTGAAGTAGGCAAGGCCCACTTTGGGAAGGACTTCAGAGATGTTAACTTGCTCATCAAAACCCCTTACAGCTGAAATGTTGTTTTTTATATTGTTGATTTTGTAATTTTTGTCTGTCAAAACAGTAAAAAAGAGGGATCTTTTTGGGTCAATCGAATCTTTGACATCCTCATCTGTGATGAGAGCCCCATTTTTAGGAAGATTGATGGTAGTTAGGTATTTAAGTTTATTTATGAGGGTTTTAGTCTCCTCATTCATGGTGGTTAGGTGGGGAAAAGGAGATATGGGGAGGATGGGCGTTTGAGGAGGAGATGAGAGGACTAGGACTATGTATGTGACTATTATGGGAGGGCTAGATAAAGGTGGCAGCAGATAGAAGAGGGGTTGTAGGAGAAGAGTTGAGGGATAAGAGAATGAGGGGTAGCTCAAGGAGAGGAGGAGCTCTGGAAACCCAGAGAGAGGTCGACCCCTATTTTTAACTGTATGCATAACTAAAAGAGTCGTGTCACTGTATCCACAAAAAAAAAAGTCGTGACACCGAAAGAGGATTATGGGATCATGAAAATTCTTGGGAGGAATAAATATCTGTTACTATATGTATACCTTAAGTGAAAACCTTTTGCCTCAAACCCTCCCACAACTTGACACCTCATCACTTCTCTTGATCTCAAATAAAACCGCCATGTGTCATCAATCCTCACCGTCCATCTAGCCATCACAATAAATTAAATAAATCAAATCCACCAAAATTCAGAATTTATTATCTTTTATAATAAGTTACTATCGTTTAGATAATTAGTCGGGCGATTGACTTGTAAAAATTATATGTATTTTACATTAAATACGTTTTAATAATGGTTGTATTTTTTAGAAATCACTAATCTAATAACATGATACTTAAAATATTCAGAATTTTATATGTTAAAATATATCTAAATGATACGTTATAAAAATTCAGCTCATTATAAATGTTACAAATATATTATACGGAAAGTATCCAAAATATCTATATGTTACATGTTAAAATCTATTTACAAACTTTGATTACAAAAATCTTTATAATTTTTTTTGATTTTCTATATCATCCTAAGAATTTGAAAATTGATAATCTTATGAGAGGAGGGAAATTTATTTTTAAAATATCCTATTAATATCCATAAACAAAAAATTCCTTCATTATGTAATTGGTATTTATTTAAAATTTCCAATTTTATATATCATCCTATGAATTTTGAAACTCAAAATCTTATGAGAGGAGGAAATTTATATTTGGAAATTTTCTGTTAATATTCATAAAATGGAAATTTCCTTCCTTATGTAATTGGTATTTATTTAAATTGCTAAAATTTACTATATGATCGATTACAATGAAGAATGGAGGATAAGAGGTGGAATTAATATTAGGTAGGTTCTGTTATTATGGTAAGATATTGAGTATCTTTTTTAACTTTTTTCATATCTTCTTGATTGCGTTTGTTACAGATTTCAAATTTTCAATAACTCATGAGAAGAGGGAAAGATAATTGAAGTTATTTTATGTTATTATGGTAATATTTTTCGTATATTTTTCCTATAAGAAATGCCGATTACTCCAAGCAAAAAAAAACTGAACAATCATCTTCAGTTCGTTTATTTGGTAGGGTGCGGTCCAAATTTCTTTTATTTTTTAATTATTTTTTAATATTTTCTAACACTCTTCAAATTACCCTCGAGCAGAGCAAATCGCCGACGATTATTACCACCATCCTCTTCCATCATCTCTTAATCTCGGTGAGTTTCTTGACAACCTCCCCTTTAATTTCCATTGATTGATTTTTCATGAAATATTTTATGCTTTTTTCAGATCACTCCCCCCTATTTTTTAATTATCTTCCCAATAGCATCAATAACTACTACATACTCACGCGTAAGAACTCTTCACGTTATTGGCTTTATTATTTTCAATATTTATGTGATAATTGCCCGTATATAGCGATCGATTTTATTTAATTTTTCAAGCAATTTGTTATACGATTTTAATTTTCAGAGCTCCTCTGCGTTAAATATGTATTTATCCATGAGTTTTAATATTTTTCAGATCCTCTTAGTTATTTTCTCGATCATCGTCTAAAGGACATCGCTAACCACTACATATTCGTAGGTAAGAATCTCGACCAACTTAATTTTTAACACATGCATTGAATTTATTACTAATTTTCATATTTTTAATTTTTGAATTATTATTTTCTAATTTTTGAATTATTATTTTCTATTTGATCAATTTATTTTTCAAATCAGCAAAGATATTTCTTCAGTATTAATTTTTTAGAATATCTAAAAATAACTTATATTAAATTTTCTGAAATTAATATAATTTGTAGAAATATCACTAAATTTGAATTTTTATATTCTAATCGCAACAAAATTTTCAATTTTAGATCATGATCCTTTTTCAAATTATATCAAAATTATTACTAATTTTGTAATTAATTAATAACAAAGTTTTTAAAAATAGTAATTTTGAGATTAATGATTACCAAAATTAGAAACTTTTTTACCAAATCAATTAATATATAACAAAATAATTTTACCAAATCAATTAATATACAACGAAATAATAAGTACCGATATTTTTAGAAATTATTTAATACTAAATTTTTACTACTTTTGAATTTTATTAATTAAATTTTTCAGAATTTGAAATTTGAAAATTTTTAAAATCTAATCACAAATAAATATTCAAATTTAGATCAAGATCCTATTTTTCAAATTACATCAAACTTATTACTAATTTTGTAATTAATTATTAACAAAGTTTTTAAAATGGTAATTCCATGATTAATGAATACCAAAATTAGAAATAAATTTTAAAAATCAATTAATAAATAACAAAATAATTAGTATCAATATTTTTAGAAATAATTTAATACTGAAATTATATCAAATTTTTCATTTTAGTAATTTAAATTTTCAATATTCGAAATTTGAGTTTTTAAAACTGTTCATAACTAAAATTTCAAATTTAGATCATGATCCTATTTTTCAAATTATGTCAAATATATTACTAATTTTTAATTAATTAATTGCAAAGTTTTTAAAAATAGTAATTCCGTGATTAATAAATACCAAAATTAGAACTAAATTTTACCAAATCAATTAATATATAACGAATCAATTAGTACCAATATTTTTAGAAATAATTTAATACTGAAATTATATCAAATTTTGCATTTTAATAATTAAATTTTGTCAAATATTAATTCGAATATTATTTGGAAATTCATCTCGAATATGCATATACTTTATTTTGTTAATTTGGTTTAGCTATTTTCCTATAGAATTCTGAGTCATCCCTAATACGTTATCATGCTCCTCATTCTACCCTACTCGATTATGTCTATATATTTTTCTATTTATATCTGTTGTTATATACATTTGTTTAATTTAATTTAATTTAATTTCTCATGTTTGATTGTAGTAGCCGTATTCTATAAATTCATTTGCTTGAAGAATGCGGGTTGGGTTGGTAATTTATTTGGGTTGGGTTTTATTTTTGTATTAAAATATTAATATTATCACAATTATAACTCAAGGTGGTTCATCTTAGAATTTGCACGATCTTTATTTTATTTAATTTGTCGTGTTATTTTGCTCTGAAATCTGAGCCACTTAATACATTACCGGGTTTAACATTCTCGCTACTCGATTTTATCTATAAATTTTGTCTTATTTATATCTGCTATTATATACACATATTTTATTTTTATTTTTATTTTATAGACCATGTTTGATATCATACATTGCTCACAACTAAAATTTTGAATTACATCGAATGGTATTGTAACTAAGATGTAGAGAAGGAAATTGATAGGGTTTAGTTTTAATTAATTTCATATGATTTATATACATTAATAGCATTATACAATAGTATTGATCATGGGGTTTAATTAATGTTTTATGTTCTGAAGTTTATTTATATATTTTAATGTTCTCTTATTCTTCTCTACAAACTTGGAAATTTTCTATTAAACATAAATATTTTTAATTATTTATTAGTCACTATAATTGATGTTTTAAAGTTATTATATGACACATTCAGTATATGAAATAAGTATTCCATAAAAATTTTGATTTTTAAAACTTTATTACATATTCAAACATATTAAACATAAAGGTTTTGAATTTTTTATTAAACCCTAAAATCAATATTTTCGGTGACACAGTTTGGTTGGTGATTTGCCTTGGCGTAATTAAGCCTATTAAACCAAATAGGTAGATTTGATTTTGCCATCTTTATATGATGCTATTTTGCCTATTTACTAATTTTTAATAATCATTGTTCTCAATTTTATTTTTAATATTGTTCTTTAAATTTAAGTGTTTAATCATTAATTTCAATCCCAAATCATTAATGTCACTATTGATTTCTCACAAAATTACAGTCCTAATTTATTTTCAATATCTAAGTGTTTACTCAAAATAAATTGAAGTAGTCATATCATACCGAATTTATATTACTTAAATACCAAAAATAAAAATATTATAAATTATATAATCAAATCCGAATAAACATTATCCGTTATTTTAAAAATCCAAAATATTTAAAATTTTGCCGACTATATAAAATTTTTAATAAAAGTAAAATGGATTTTATATGATTTTGATTGATTACTTAACATAAACGTGTTAAAAGATAATGATAAATATTGTAATCTGAAAATAATATTTTCTAAACACTTATAGATCTTAGAATCAATTATCTTTAGATCACAATTTTTAAAATATATATCAATGTAAGGTAATTCTAATTATACCGAATTTATATTCCTTAGACACTAAAAAGAATTATTTTAAATTATAATAAATAAGATCTTTAATTCTAATTAAATTATCTTATCAATCAAATCTATTAAAAATATATTACCGTATTCTATAAATTCAAAATTTTTAACATGCCAAAACTTTTAAAATAAATAATGAATTGAAAATTCTTTTGAATTTATAATTGCACATTTGCTAATACTTTTATAAAAATATTAAGATTTTATTAAATTTTATACCAAAATTAATAATTCATTAATTGATTAATAAGTCATTTTAATAATATTATTGTATTAAATTTATTTATATGGATTACCTTATAGTGTGAGTTAAATTATTAACCATAATTAAACTATTTATAAAAATTTGTTTAAGATATTGAAGACTGCCTAATTTAATCTAAATAAATAAAAGATAATAAATAAATAATGATACACATAATTCGAGTTGACTAATTTAAAATCCTCTCACATCTCCAATTTAAGTACTACACTAATGCAAAAAATAGATTTTATATAATAGATGTTTAAATTTAAATATTAAAGTCAGATTAAAATGAGTTGATTAATCACGTTAGATTTATTAATGTTTAATTTCTATTTTTTAATATTTAATTAATTATTTAATATACTATTATGTACCAAAATTCATATTAATATCTTTATTATTTTATTATATGTTCTCCAATTAATATTATTTTTCAGAATTTTTATAGAATTTATATATTCAATTATTTCTTATTTGTTTACATAATCTGTATACTAAAATGTTTTATATTGGAAGATTATTAATATATTTATTCTATTATTTATTTAAATAACATTGGAATTTATTTCTGCTTACTTAATATCAAAACATTTAATGGTTATATAAAATAAATATTTATTAAAATAAATAGAAACTTTTACCTGAAATATATTATTGATGTTTAGCATAATTAAGCATTACGAGTTATATTCTATTTAGAGAGTACTAAATTTATTATACAAACCAAATTTTAATAAATTAAATTGTGTTGAAATAAAAATTACATTAATTTGAAATTCTAATAGTAACCAAAAATATTATTAAGCGATAACGTTTGAATATGTAATATTAATATATGGTTTTATTATTATTTCAGCAATTTTATTACATAAATATTTCTTTCTTTCATTAATATAAAATTTGTATCATTATAGTGATTGGTTTATGATATTTACTGATTATTAATGTTTAATATAGTTTTTAAAATTTTTTAGTGGAAATTTTAAATTTGTAGACAATATAAAATTTTGATTCATATAGTCGTATAATCTAAGTAATATTGGTAATAAGTTATTTTTCGATATTATTTCAGGATGTCAAGACATAATAATAAAACTTCACATACGATCTTACATAATCTTGAAGTTGATGAAAATGATTTCATCACGAAAGGAAGAATCACTCGATCATCGGAAGAACAAAATGCAAACACATGCATCTCGTGCGGAGTTAACTTTATTCTCCTTGATAACAAGGTAAATTTTAATTTCTTAAATATAGTGATTATAATTTTTCCGTTTGAATAACACAAGTTTTATTTAATTTGTGATATATTTAACTATTTTAATTTTTATATTTTTATGTAATTTTTAATATTTTACTCTTTAATTTAATTATTACACATGTTTTATGTATCGAGATATGAACAAAAACCAACTCTCTCAAGTTTGAGGAAGAGGATGAAGACAGAAAAAAATAATTGAAATTTAGAGGAACTTTCTTTAAAATTTTACATATTATATCCTCGAATGGTTGATTGATAGAAGTTAATTTTTTATTGCATCCATTGCTTTATGTTTTTGAACAATATACTCATTATATCTGTATTTTTTTACTTGTGTTAAGATACTTATTTTATATCCGGTTTATTCATTACATAAGTCAATTTTAGGTTAAATGATTTTAATTTAATTATAACATAATATATTAGTTCTATTATCATGATTTCCATGCATTAACAAATTTTGTTTACCTCAAATATGGGGGTTACCGTGCTTCGGAAGGTGAGGTGAGTCTTTATATTTTTTAATTGTTTGCGGATACGAGCGATTGAAATACGACGAAATCGAGGTGAATTTTGATAAGACCGTGCTTAGCACAGGCGAAAAGACTAGTAATTTTCCTAAATCTATCAGGATTCATACTTCCATAAGGCCCATGTCTTTTTCCCCCTTCCCGAAACCTAGAAAGGATTCGTTTCCATATCAGTACTTAAATTCCATCTCATTTATACATACACCCCATCCTTAACATTTATAATTTACATTCCAAATCCATTAAGTTGTTTCAAATAACATTCTCATATTTGTATAACTTTATAAATAACACCCCATTTGAAACAAGACATGTGAAGATTTTAAGGTGTAATTTATAAATATGAAAATTAGGACGTAACGTAAAAGACAATATAATTGCAACTAGCCTTATTAAAGTTGTAAATGTAACAAACACTATATTAAAAGTTTTAAAATATTACGAACTACTCCTAAAATTTTAAACAACCCCTTGAAACTTATAAAAATTATAAACACCAAGGCCATGTTTGGATTAGGGATTTATTTTATCTCGGACTAATTTAACTCACTATAATCCTAGGATATATTAATCGAGGAGACTATAGTGAGTTAAATTTTTAATAATTTGTTTGGCTCCATTTGTTATTAACATATCTAATACCAATGGCATGTTTGGAACTTGTTATTGTAAAGGTGTATAAGATTGTGAAATAACGATAAATGTCAAAATGTCATTCTTCCTACCAAGAGTGAATTATAGCTTCTTAATGGTGTAACAAGAAAAATAACCTCGAGTTTTGGGTGTCGACTTTCTTCTCAATTATGTTAGACATAAATTTTTATTAATATTATAGTGAACCGATAGTTTTTATTATTTGAGATAGATTTCTTTCCATTTATTTTAGGCATAAATAGTTTTATGCTTCAATCATATGTTCTCACATATATTTGGGAGAGATGACGAGACAGGAGTCAGAGAGATGCATGAGAGGATTAAGAAATGGATAGAGAGAGAAAGAGAGAGAGAGAGGGATGGAGGGAGGGAGGGAGGGAGAGAGAATGTTTCAATCATATGTTCTCACGTACATTTAGGAGAGATGACGAGAGAGAATTCAGAAAGATGCATGATAGGATGAGGGAGGGAGGGAGGGAGAGATAAAATACTACAAAAAGAATGTGGGTGAAAGAAATAATGAAAATCCTAGGTTTTTTTTGGAAATGTTAAGGAGTAATATGGTCATTTTAGGTATAATCCCAATAGGATAATAATACCATGACTATAATAACACTCCATTCCCTCCTTTATTTAGTCCAAAATCTCGGACTATTTCAATTTAAAGGACTAATTAGTCCAACCTAATCCCTCCTAAAATTTTAAACCAAACACCTTACTATTTCATTTTAAAGGATAAAGGGTTATTACACGAAAATAATACCCAATCCAAACACGCCCAAGTGAAAAATCTAAAAATTATAAATAGCCATATGAAAGTTGCAAATAACTTCTTAAAATTAGAAATTATAAACGAACTCTGAGAAATCTAAGAATTATAAATAGCACCATAAAGTTCAAAACTTATAAAGCGCCTCTTTAAAATTCATAAATTAAAACACCCTAGAAAATAAAAAATTATGAACAATTTAAAAATTACAAATAGCTCCCTAAAATTTTACAAACAAAACCCTAAAAATTTTAGGACCAGCCTCTTGAAAGTTTTGAAGATTACAAATATCCCCTTGAAAATTTAGCAAACATTCATTTGAAAATTTTACAACTAGCCCCACAAAAGTTGCTAAAGTAACAACCATCATGTTGAAAATTTTAAAATATTACAAATAAATCTTTAAACTTTGACTAGTTCCAATATCAGGTAATGATACCCCCACTAATTATCCCATATCGGGTAATGATAGAGTCGTTGAGTGGTTTAAATTTGAGCTCTTAGATTCAAGTTGCAACAATTGCTAGCAATTTTTAGCAATGGAACAAGCCAAGTAATGAATTGCACTCAATGGGTCCCAAGGCTTACATCATGCCAACAAGCTCACGGTCCTGGGACGTGATATGAGCATACATTAATATCTCAACCGTTTTTTTAGTTTTTAAAGATATTGTAAATTTTTATTTAGATTTGTAAAAAAGAGATTGATGGTTAAGCTATCTAATTTTGAATTTAAAACCTAAGATTATAACTAAGAAAAACCTACCACTCAAACTATCTACTTTAATTGATAAAAAACTTTATTATCTTTTTCGGTAATATAACAAAAGAGGAACTCGTTATCTCTTCCTTCATAAACATTTAATGAATTAGTTAATAGATGATCAATATGTTATAGTCTATAAAGAAATATAATTAATCATCTCTCTTATTATTCTAGAATAGCTTAACGTATTCAAAGGGCGTTTAAACCAACATATATAAACTAAAGAAAACAAAACAATCCGACAAGCACGAGCTTAATACATGTCTAATAAGAGGGGACAAAGTAAACCCCCTCAACAATACAAAACCTCTTTGCACTAGAACCTTTCATTAGTTCATGTGATCCTTTAATTGCCAAGGAGTGCTGTTCATAAAAACTTAAGGGTCTGTTTGGTTATTTTGCCAAAAAAAAGGAATAGGAATCCACTGTAAATCCCGTCCTTTTAGCATTTAAGGGTGTTTCCTTGAAAATAATTTTTTTGCTTTGTTTCACACAAAAAATGAAAGATGAAAATCTCTATCAATATAATTCATTGCTTTGGATCAAACTTGAGGAATAGGAAATGACCATTTTGATGTGACCAATCAACCAATCAAACATGAAAAAGAGAGAGTAGCTACTTTTTTTTATTAATTTTTAAGTTCCTTTCCACCCAATTCCATGAAAAAAATTCGGAATTGGCTTTTATCAAAAAAGAACACTTTTTTGATATTTTTCAGAATCTTTCCAAAAAATTTTCTGTTGAAACAAAGCAAGGAATAGGAATTCTTTTTCACTGTTCTGACACAGAAAATAAGTGTCAGTCATTTTCTTTGCTTTTCCACCCTAATTCTTTGAACCAAACAGGCCCTAAATAGATTTTGGGGGTAAATTAGAAATATGAAAATGTAGAGGGCAATTAAGAAAGAATATAGGGTCTCATAGGAGTAAAAACCCAACCAAAACCCCAACAAATACAAATTCAACCCACCAATATAATTCACCATCTCCAGCTGAAAACCCAAAAACCCTTTGAGGCTTTGATCCTTCAACAATCCAAAAGAGGGAAAAAGTGGGGGAAAAAGGAGCGGCCATGATCCAACTCCTGTTCGCCCTGTTAGCGGCCGAGGTCTCCATCGTCATCGTCCTCCTCTTCAAGACCCCGTTAAGAAAGCTAGCCATCATAGGCCTCGACCGCCTCAAGCGCGGCCGAGGTCCGGTGATGGTGAAGACCGTGGCGGGAACAATGGCGGTGGTCATGGCCTCCACCCTCTACAGCATGACCCACATCGGAACCGAATCCGAGGAGGGCGGCGGTGGGGCCCTCACCCCCACTGATCAGGTCCTCATGAGCCTTCAGATGCTTGAAGCTTCTCTTATGGGTAATCTTTTTTCTCAATCTGACCTTGACCCAGTTCTTGGATTTTGATAAAACAGCTGGAATTTTGATCTGGGTTTTGTTTAATTTGGTACATTGTTGTGGGTTGTTTGTTTAAGCAGTGGAATTGGTACATTTAACATTGATAGTGTTGCTGAATCAAGTTTGTTATTAATATAGGGAACCTTACTAAATTTATTTTTAGGGCTTTTATGCTTGAATATTAGAAATTTAGCATTGTGGGGATTAGGGTTTGTTGACGTATAGGCCTCTCTAATGGGTTATTTCTTCAGTCTGATCTTGACCAAGTTCTTCACTCTTGAAAGAGAGAAAAGTGAAATTTTGATCTGGGTTTTGTTTAATTTGGTACATTGTTGTAATTGATTTGTCTAAGAAGTGGAATTGATGCATTTAAATTGTAGTGTTAATTCCTTTCTCTCTCTAAAAAATGGAGTGTTACTTTTAGTTGTCTTCCTTGAATTTTAACTTTTATAATGCTATTGAATTAAGTTTTGTCTTAATAAGAATTTTAGAATTTTAATGCCCGAATATTAGATACTTAGAATACTTTAATTTTGCTTGCTAGATTTCTATTACAGGAGGAAAGATTCTCTGTTGATTGATTGTGATGTTAATTTTGGTTGTCTTGATTTTTGTAGGTTTAGTTGACATTGCTTCAGTTTGGCTTCTGAATTTTAACATTAATAATATTATCGAATTAAGTTTGGTATTAATTAGGATTCTTATGAATTTTAATTTTAGGTTTTTATGCTCGAATATTATAAATTTTGCTGTCAATATTAGGTTTTGTTAACACATTGGGTTTTTCTCTAATGGGTAATCTTCTCAATGTGATCTTGTTCGTTTGATCGTGAAAAAGAGTTAAAATTTTATCTGGTTTTTTTCTTTTAAGTTTTGACATTCTTTTAAATGATTTGTGTAAGTAGTGGCATTGACACATTTAATCTTGGTTGCTAGTTCTTTTTATTGTCATAACTAAACTTTTTGATGGTTAATGGAGGACTTTTTGAATCTATAATGATGATTTGGCTGTGCTCGTTGGCCTTAGGTTGATATTATCATAAATTAGGTTTCAAAGTTAGTGCTATAGGGAATCTGTGGATACTGATAATGCTTGCATCTTAAGTCAGATAGTGAGCAAAGGATGGAAAAAGATTTGGCTACTGGCCAATTATTCTTTGTTCTTTGCGGGGAGGAAAGAATAAATTTTTTTGGTTTTTAGGTACTTTTTTATTGATTGAATCTCAGAATTTTAGCATTTTGGATATGAGGGTGTTTCTTACATTGTTTGTAGGTTCTTTGATCTGTGTCATAATTAGACTTGACTTGGTTGGGGAAAAGACTTTGATAACTTTGACTGATAGATGTTTGCCAACTTTTAATTTCGAATTACCATTAAGTTTATGCTAGGTGGTTGTTTGATTTTTGATCTCTGACCTTTGAACTTATATGCAGCTACTAGGAGTGATGGCTAGTGTTATAAATACATGACAGTTGTAAGTTTGATAAACCTAATTGAAAGTTTTAAATGCTATTGCATAAAGGGAGAGGATAGGCCCATGCATGAGATAGTGAAATTGGTTTCTGATATTGATGCCTTTTATTCATCGTGTTTTAATAGGAGCTGGTCTTTTTTTTTTTAAACAACCATGAAATTGTGTTGACCATATCCCTTAATTGCAATTCATTGTGTCTTAAATCTCCATTACCAAAGTGAGCCCTTGTTCTCTTTAAAAGAAAAAAGTTACCTCTGCTGCGGTTCTTGAGAGTATAAAGTGCCATCAAAAAAGTTATTCTCTGAATGCTCCATAGATTTCAATTTGTTGCATTGCATTTTTTTAAGTTCGTAATAGTCAACTTGTTGATGATTGATGTTCAAACCTTCTATTATGTTAATCGTTAGAGGCAAAGTCATCTTTGGAAACCTCACAACTATAAACTGAGGAATTTGTCAGATTGGTGTTTGTGTTTGAATTATTGCTAACTGAAACTTCAGATCTGGTGTATGTGCAAAATATCTGCTGTCATAATCAAATATTTTTGCCTTCTTATAAGTTCTTAGATAATTTATTGTTGCTTAGATGTCCGTTTTGTATTTAAAGTTTGGAAGTATTACATAACATTGGGAAGTGTTAAATATGAGAATCTAAGATGAAGGCAGCATTCTTCACCAACTTATATGGTTGCAATAAATATGCACTTTATACAAAATGAAGCCTATGTAAGTCATGACTCATGATTAACTATGTACTATATGCAAAAATGAAACTAATAATAATAACAATTATTCAGTAGCATGCAGTAAGAGCTTCCGAATTTATTCTTTGGCAGATAAACATTGCCACTAAATGTTATCTGGCAAATCAATGACATTGTTTTGATATCCTAAAGGCTACCTTTGATAATAGTTTAAAAATAAGATTAAGGCATTTATTTTGGACTTTTTTGTTCATCCTTGGAAATTTAATTATTGGACTACGAGTTTTGCTAAACAGAATATTAGGAGCATATACTTGAGCAGTGGCAGAGCCGCCTTGGGGCCAGGGGGGCCTTGGCCCCACCTTAAACTAATAAAAGATAGAAGTATGTAGTGTGATTTGCTAATAGTATTTCATAGCTAGGGCGTAAATGCATAACATATGTTAATTTTATCAAACTTAATTATCTTTGTTCCTCCCTCTATCAAGTTAAATTATACAATATTTCTATAGATTATTATTTTCAAGAGTATAAAACCGTTTTGATAATTATAATATGGAGTTTTTTTGAATTTCTTAAACCAAATTATTCATTATCTTTGTTAAATACACGAAAAGTGACTCGATTAGACGAGTTTTATCCTAAAGTTTCTTTTTCCCCTAAAAGTGATTGCATGGAGCTTTAATGATCAACTTGAGAACTACATTTTCCTATGTAGCTACTCATTCGTGAAGTTTGCACTAATCTTAGCATTGCAACGATAAATATCAAAGAGCAATTTTGGCAATATTAAAATTATTAAGAGTGACCTTTGAAACTGAATGCAAGATGAGTATATAAATGATTGTTAGGTTCCCTATATTAAAAATGTTATATTTATATTATTAATGAGGAAGATGTTATGAAACGTTTTCAGAAGTAAATGCAAGAAGAGTATTATTGTCAACACTATATTCTAGTTTGAAATATGATTTGAAAGTTTTATTGTATAATATGATGTTTAGATGCTAATCAAGCATCAAGCATGCATGAATATATATGTGTGTGTGTGTGTGTGTGTGTGTGTATATATATATATATATATATATATATATATATATATATATATATATATATATATATATATATATATATATATATATATATATATATATATATATATATATGAAAATAATGTGTATGAGGTGGCTCATTTTGCTAAATGAGCTACCAAGAGATAGCCATGTGGTAAGGCCCACCTTGCTAGTCACATCAAAATGTGTGGACCTCACCACTCTATCTCTTGGTAGCTCATTTTATAAAATGAGCATGCATCTATATCATTCACTATATATATATATATATATATAGAGAGAGAGTAAAGCTCCTATAAACTTAAGTTGATATGAGCCTTTTGTCCACCAACTTTTTATCCATTGATTTTGCATTGAGATTTGTGCTAGCATGTGATACAAATAAAGGCACAAATCTCAAAGATAGCATTGATGTGTAGCACAAATCTCAAAGCATAATGAAGGGATAAAAGTTTGGTGGACAAGTCTCTATCCACTTAAGTTTATAGAGCTTTACTATATATATATATATATATATATATATATATATATATATATATATACTATTCTCCTAAGAGGAGAGGAATCTCGTGCTCTCAATGTTTTAGCCGTAAGATTATATATCGAATGGACTATTCTCCTCCTAAGAGAGAGAGGCTATTCTCCTCCTAAGAGGAGAGGAATCTCATGATCTCAATGTTTTAGCCGTAAGATTATATATCGAATGGTTAAATATTTTTGAAAATATATGGCTAGCTGAAGACAAAATTGGACAAAAGGATAGTTTGCTCCTTTAAGAGTTATCTTGAAAATGTGGGAGGAAAGATACATTTTGATTTAGTGGTTTATTTCCATTATTTTTTCATCTTTATCATCCTCATTTTTATCCTCCTCCTTCTCCTTCATTATTTGACTATGCCCCTCTGTCTCTTCTAACCTAAATTAATATCCACTAACTATTAAAGTTGGCTACCAGAAAAATTGAAATTAGAGGAAAAAGGTATTACATTCCACATTAATATTGAGCTTTTTCTTTTCAAAATTTAACTTCCCATGATAAAGATTAAAAGTTAACATTTTTTATTGGGATACTTACAATTTTTACTGGAGTTGTTACTTAACTCACCTAGAGTGATGTTGAACTTTTCTCCTCACAATATACAACATGTTGAAATGATTGGCAGCAAGTAAAATGCTAACATGTTGGGTTAAGATGCATAATTTAGGGTTAGGATCATTGTTTTAAAAAACCTCCGCCCAGTCCGCCTAGGCGTACGCCTAGGCCTAGGCAGTACCTAGGCCGTCTAACTAGCTCCTAGGCGGTACCTAGAATGCCCACCTAGATTTTAGGTTGAGGCTGTTTTAGAAGGAAGTATGGAGAAAGAAACAATAGATGAGAGCTATCTGGAGACTTATTCTTTCTTAAATTGATGTTAGAAAAGCCCAATTATACCCTTAATCACTTAATTTAGCTTGAATTTGTTTCTACATGCTTATTGAATTTCCAGACCTACAAATTTGATCCAATGGTTATAAAATTGAGAGCACGAGATTCCCTCTCCTCTTAGGAGGAGAATAGTCCAACTCATATATACACACACACACATATAGACACACACACGCATACATGCACACATGTTATCGCGTTTAATTAATTTTGGACCCCCCTTAACGAAATTCCTGGCTCCGTCACTGTACTTGAGCACTAGCGAAACTAACGAGCAAGTATTATCACTCACATATACAATCAAAGACACAAGTATCAAATAGTAACACTATTTTTATTACCCGCTCAATTTATTTTCTATCACATCTAAGTGATCTAAGGCATAGTTGTCCTGCTAAAAAAGAGTGCTAGAGTGTTGTCATTTTTTCTGTGATTGATCCGTCCTAATAGCATTGGACCTTTGTCTATTTCATTCTGAGGCATACAAAACCATGCACCTTTCATCACTATTATATACCATTTCTTTTCTATTTTCCGAGGCATCTCTCCTTTTTCTAGTACTTCGCAACTACTAAGGATTCTAGGTGAGGTCTGTCAACATTAATGCTATTGAATCATTTGCTTGAATATCTTGCCCTGCTTGCTGTGTTTCTCATTCAACTCAGCTCATGAGTGGCTCTTGTGATTGCAACAATATATTTTACCCTATGGTGTTATATCAGACAAAGAAGGAGTCTGAGCTCAGTCTATTATTTCTTTTATTTACAAGGAAACTATAAGAAAAATGCTTGTACATTTCAGTGATTCCATTCCTTAGAGATTCACTTCAACTAAGCATTGGCTGAATACAATTGAGCAGGTAAGATCTGTAAGATCTCAATCCTAATGCTATTAGTAGGATGTATGGAGAAAGAAACAATAGATGAGAGCTATCTGGAGACTTAATTCTTTCTTAAATTGATGTTAGAAAAGCCCAATTATACCCTTAATCACTTAATTTAGCTTGAATTTGTTTCTACATGCTTATTGAATTTCAGTCCTACAAATTTGATCCAATGGTTATAAAATTGAGAGCACGTGATTCCCTCTCCTCTTAGGAGGAGAATAGTCCAACTCATATATATATACACACACACACATATAGACACACACACGCATACATGCACACATGTTATCGCGTTTAATTAATTTTGGACCCCCCTTAACGAAATTCCTGGCTCCGTCACTGTACTTGAGCACTAGCGAAACTAACGAGCAAGTATTATCACTCACATATACAATCAAAGACACAAGTATCAAATAGTAACACTATTTTTATTACCCGCTCAATTTATTTTCTATGACATCTAAGTGATCTAAGGCATAGTTGTCCTGCTAAAAAAGAGTGCTAGAGTGTTGTCATTTTTTCTGTGATTGATCCGTCCTAATAGCATTGGACCTCTGTCTATTTCATTCTGAGGCATACAAAACCATGCACCTTTCATCACTATTATATACCATTTCTTTTCTATTTTCCGAGGCATCTCTCCTTTTTCTAGTACTTCGCAACTACGCAAGGATTCTAGGTGAGGTCTGTCAACATTAATGCGCTATTGAATCATTTGCTTGAATATCTTGCCCTGCTTGCTGTGTTTCTCATTCAACTTAGCTCATGAGTGGCTCTTGTGATTGCAACATTATATTTTACACTATGGTGTTATATCAGACAAAGAAGGGAGTCTGAGCTCAGTCTATTATTTCTTTTATTTACAAGGAAACTATAAGAAAAATGCTTGTACATTTCAGTGATTCCATTCCCTTAGAGATTCACTTCAACTAAGCATTGGCTGAATACAATTGAGCAGGTAAGATCTGTAAGATCTCAATCCTAATGCTATTAGTAGGATGATAGTGTTGAAATAGTCAATTAGTTGTTGTACTGGGTCCTATTTACTAGTAATTGGTGGCTTAGGAATCGGTCTTAGGTGAACGATTCCTTCTATGTAATCTGCACCGGTTTGTTCTTTGTTGTCTTTGTATTTTTGAGATCTTGTTCACCTCCCACAATATAAAAGCAGAGGCTGCTTGGTTCAAGTGTGAAAGCCTTCGACCTTTCCAATCTAAACCAATCCAGTTTTAACTTGGTATCGAGCCTCCCTCGCCATAGCACGATGACCACCTCGGCCTGACCACCGGCGCCACCTCTTCTCCACTCATTTCCTCCACCTCCGGCCTACTTCCTTCCCCCAATTTCGGTCATCTCATCAATGTGAAGCTCACCGGCGAGAATTACCTATTGTGGAAGGCTCAATTCATGCCCTATCTTCAAAGCCAACGGCTTCTTGGGTATGTTGATGGCACGATAAAGTGTCCAGCCACGACGATCACGCAGACGACAACATCCGGTTCAACCCAAAGTCCAAACCCGGAGTACCTTGTCTGGCTGTAGCAAGATCAAATGGTACTCAGCGCACTTCTTTCATCTCTTTCTAAAAGTGTGCTGTCCCAGGTGCTTTTCTTATCCACCTCGGCTGAGGTCTGGTTGGCTCTGGAGAGGATGTTCTCCTCCCAGTCAATAACCAGAACGGTGCAGATCCGCATTCAACTGTCGACCGTTCAGAAGAAAGATTCGTCCATTGCCGACTACTTTAATAGAGTTAAAGGCTTGGCTGATACATTGGCCGCCATTGGGCAGCCCCTTCGAGATGAGGAGATCATCTCATACATGTTGGCTGGGCTAGATGAAGATTACGACTCATTGGTGACATCGATCAGTTCAAGAGCTGACCCAATCTCTCTCAATGATCTCTATGCCCACATGATGGCACATGAGCTATGGATCCAACACCGCAACCGACGATTGATGGCCACTGCAAACTTTGCCTCCCGCAATAATCGCGGTGGAAGGCAGGGTTCACGCAACAGAGGGCGCAGTGGACGCAACGGTAGTGGCGGCAACAACAACAGCGTGCCGCGACGCACCGACGATAATTCCTCCACCAACAGACCCATCAGTCAGGTATGTGGCAAAATTGGTCATAGCGCACTCAAGTGCTATCACCGATTTGACCATTCATACCAAGCTGAGGAGAATCACGTGGCGGCCATTGCTTCAACAACCCCCTCATATGCTGTTGATCCGAATTGGTCCATCGACACCGGAGCTACGAATCATATCACGAGTGATCTTGATCGACTGACAATTCGGGAGTGCTACAATGGGAAGGACCAGGTTCAAGCGCAAACGGATCAGGTTTGTCTATACTCCATATTGGTCATTCGGTTTATCCTACTGCCACTAAACATCTTAAACTCAAGAACATCCTTCATGTGCCCGAAGTAGCTAGGAATCTTCTCTCTGTTCATCGTTTCTCTAAAGACAACAATGTTTTCCTTGAGTTTCAACCGGATTGTTTCTTTGTCAAGGATCGAATCATGAGGAACCTTCTTCTTCAAGGCAGATGTGAAGGAGGTTATACCCCATTGCTCCAGCTTGTGGTGACTTGTCCAAGGTCTTTTCTACCACAAAATCCTCTCAAGATCTTTGGCACTGCCGCCTTGGACACCCTTCTTCAGTTGTCCAGCGAGTTCTACATTCAAATAATTTAGAGTATTCCAAAAATAATGACAAGAACAATGTTTGTTATGCTTGTCAAATGGCTAAAAGCCATCAACTGTCGTTTCCTGTCTCCAATAGCATTTCTTCTTCACCTCTTGAACTTATTTTCTCTGATGTATGGGGTCCAGCCCCTAAGTCAGTAAATGGATTCAAATATTATATTTCTTTTATTGATGATTTCAGTAAGTTCACATGGATTTACTTGTTGAAGTACAAATCTGATATTGAAAAATATTTCTTCAATTTCAAAGTCATGTAGAACGCTTACTCAATAAGAAAATCCTATGTGTGCAAACTGATTGGGAGGTGAATACCAGAAATTGCATACTTTCTTTAACCAAATCGGCATACAACATCGTGTATCTTGTCCTTATACATCGCAACAAAACGGTTCTGCAGAGAGGAAGCATCATCATATTGTAGAGGTTGGCTTGGCCTTGCTTGCGCAAGCATCAATGCCAATCAAATTCTAGGATGATGCTTTCCTTACTGTCTGTTTTCTAATTAACAGACTTCCTAGCCGGGTGATAGCTCACTCTACTCCTCTAGAACGTCTTTTGGGCACAAAACCAGATTATTCCTTCCTCAAGAGCTTCGGATGTGCTTGCTGGCCGAATCTCAGACCTTACAACTCTCACAAAGTTCAATTCAGGTCACAACAATGCGTGTTCCTCGGGTACAGTAACGTACACAAAGGGTACAAGTGCCTTCACAAGTCTTTTATATATCACGAGATGTTGTGTTCGACGAGAATGTCTTCCCCTTCTCAACACAAGAAAAAGAACCACCTTCACATGACCAATTCACTCCTCCCATAGTATTGCCCATTGTACCGTTTTCTCATGTTCCTACCAATACTCAATCTCCCTCTGTTCCTAACCTGCAAACCGACTGTGATCAATTAGGAGTACATGACAACCTATCTAATCAACCCGAGTCTAACCCTACTAATGAGTCAGTCCAAGATTGCAGGAACCAAAGAGCTCACGGCATGAGAACAAGGCTGCAGAATGCAATTCAAAAACCAAAAATATTCACTGACGGCACTGTTCAATATCCACCAAATCGACGGGCCTTTACTACTGTTCTCGAGCCTACTTCTCATATTGCCGCATAGAGGGACCCTCACTGGAAGCAAGCCATGGACAATGAATTCAACGCATTGATCAAGAACAAGACTTGGCATCTTGTCCCTTATCGGCCTGGCCTCAATCTCATCGATTGCAAGTGGGTATTCAAGATAAAGAAGAAGCAGATGGTTCCTTGGAATGCTATAAAGCTAGATTGGTTGCTAAGGGCTTCAAGCAACGCTACGACATAGACTATGAGGATACATTCAGCCCAGTAGTGAAATCAATCACAATTCGACTTGTGTTGTCAATTGCAGTTTCCCGGGGTTGGGTGTTGCGGCAAGCTGACGTCCAAAATGCTTTCTTACATGGGTGCTTGCAAGAAGATGTCTACATGCGTCAGCCCCCAGGATATGAAGATTAGAAGCTTCCTTAACATATTTGTAAGCTGGATAAGGCATTGTACGATTTAAAACAAGCACCGCGTGCCTGGTATTCACGGCTCAACTCTAAGCTACAGGAATTTGGTTTTGTACCCTCCAATTCTGACACTTCATTGTTTATCTACAAAAACCGAGGAGTAATCATCTATCTCTTGGTCTACGTAGACGACATTATCATCGCTAGCTCATCGAGTCAAGCCTCGGATGATCTCTTCTGGCGCAAAGAGAGTTTGCCGTGAAGGACTTGGGTGGACTGCATTATTTTCTGGGCATCGAGGTGACAAAACAGAAGGGTGGCATTCTTCTAAGCCAGAGGAAGTACATTGGCGAGTTGCTAAAAAGGCGAAAATGGAGAAGTGCATGCCGCTGGCTACTCCCATGGCTACGTCGGAGAAGTTATCGAAGTTCCAAGGCACACCCCTCTCTACATCCGATTCATCGAACTACAGGAGCATTGTGGGAGCTCTGGAATATTTGACACTCACAAGGCCAGACATCGCTTACGCCGTCAATAAGGTGTGTCAATTCCTCCATCATGCCCGATTCTCAGCAGTGCGATAAAAGCGGATCGCCGGTACTTGCAACATACACCTGAACTTGGTTTGTCAATCAGAAAGTCTGCATCTTCGCTCATCAGCGCCTTCTCTGACGCTGATTGGGCAGGTTCTGACGACAGGCGATCGACCGGAGGGTTTGCAGTCTTCTTTGGTGAGAACCTTGTGTCTTGGAGCTCTCGGAAATAGGTTACTGTGTCACGTTCTAGTACAGAGTCCGAGTACAAGGCATTGGCCAATGTCACTGCTGAAGTTACGTGGGTGCAATCACTCCTGGGGGAACTAGGAATATATCAGGCAAGGCCGCCTTCACTGTGGTGTGACAACCTGGGAGCCAAGTACCTGTCTTCGAACCCGGTTTTCCATGCTCGGACTAAACATATCGAGGTGGATTTTCACTTTGTCCGTGCAAGAGTAGCGCGCAAGGCATTGGAAGTCCGGTTCATCTCATCAGAAGATCAACTAGCAGACATTTTTACGAAGCCGCTACCTACTCGACAGTTTTGTAACCTTCGGTTCAATCTCAATCTTGCTGTGCCAAGTTGAGATTGAGGGAGGCTGTTGAAATAGTCAATTAGCTATTGTACTGGGTCCTATTTACTAGTAATTGGTGGCTTAGGAATCGGTCTTAGGTGAACGATTCCTTCTCTGTAATCTGCACCCAGTTTGTTGTTGTTGTCTTTGTATTTTGGAGAATCTTGTTCACCTCCCCACAATATAAAAGCAAACTTGCAGCACTGGTTCAAGTGTGAAAGCCTTTCAGCCTTTCCAATCTAAACCAATCCAGATTTTAACTGATAGCACCTATATGTGAGGGGGAACTTGGGTTTTTGTATAAGATATTGTGAGTATAAAACTATAACTCTTAACACTCACCATAACTTTGGAGTTTCAGTATAGTAGTGGAATTTTTGACATGGCTCTAGCATACCCTAGGTCTAATTTCCACCGAGTTTTAAAAAGGATTTTAAAAAAGTTGATAGTCCAGGTTTCGACCCATAAGAAGAATGCTCAACTTGCAGGAGCATGTTAGAGTATAAAACTCTCTCAATCCTCACTGTATAACTTTGGAGTTTTGGTGTAGCGGAAGAGTCATTCCATATATATGTATGCAGACTATAGATGCATTTTGTTTCACTCCCATCAACTGTAGCACATACACTTCAATCATGAAGTAGTATCATGTAAATGACATTTGTTGCTGTTAGAGTGGGTTCGTATATATTGTTTTAGAGTAGTGTTGTGTGTCCTTGTGTGTCTTATACCTATGTTAATGCCATTTAGCTGCTTGCTTCTTAGCACTACACACACATATAGGAAAAAATGTATATGAACTGACAGCCCATTTTGCAAAATGGGTTGTCAACTCAATGCCATGTGACTATGTGAGCCCCCCTGCTAGTCACATCGGGGTGGGGCTCACATGGCGGTGAGCTAGCAGCTCATACCCAGTATCCTCATATATATATGTGTGTGTGTGTTGGCAATTTCAGATACCATGTTTGCATTTAACACAGGTAAATACATGTATGATGTTTAATTAGCTTCGTGTCTGATGGTCAGCAGTATGATGATGATAATGAATTTCTAGCAACAAAACAACCTATCTTATAGAAAAGAAATTATTCTAAACTAGTGAACCTTAAGAGAATTGGCATAATTTCGAGGCAGTGACACACATAATTGTGCTCATATGGATCATGCCTTATGCCCGCTATGATGATGGATAGTATCTCTTCCTACATATTTTTATTTCTAGTCATGATACTGATCTATACACAATATGGACCTGAGTTTAAATGACTTGAAGGATTGAGTTTGGTGCATAGAACTTTGTCATCGGAAAGAACTTATCTTTCCTCATATGAATCTCTCTTCCATAAAATTTTCAACTTTGTATATCTCATGTCATAGCTACTTATAATCTCTTCTTTTATCTGTGACGAAAATATGAATATACTTTCATTGCATTATTAACTCTTATCAGTTGATTGAAATAAGGTGCAAATTGTTCTCACCTTTGCAGGTTATTGCCTGTTTCTTGCACTTATAATTGACCGACTGCATCATTATGTGAGGGAACTTCGTGGGTTGAAGAAGAGCATGGAGGCTGTAATGAAAACAAACAGAGCACTTGAAGAATCAAAAAACGGGAGTGCAGATGATATAAAAGCAAAAGAGAAGGAAATTGCTAGCCTGAATGAACAGATAAAGGTACTGAAATCTGAATCCGATGCAAAGCTAAAGGAGGCGATAGCTGCAGAAGCTAATGCATTGGCTCTAAAGAAGCGATCCAGAAGCTAATCCATTGGCTCTAAAGAAGCGATCCGAAGGATTTCTTCTAGAGTATGATCGCATGTTGGAGGACGAGAATCTACAAAGCCAGTTAAAGTCAATCGATAACAAGAAGACCGCGTGAAGTCAGACAGCTTATACGGTGACATTAGAGTACAGAACTTGGTTTTGTGTGAATACTATTTTCTATGACTTTTCAGTGAATATATAGTTTTTGGAACGCGCTAATCATTACTGCAAAAATTGCATTATTGGTTCGCGAGTGGATAAGGAGAATGATTTTTGATCAACTGGGTTGCACATATGGTGTTCATGCAATTACACTTAACTAATGTGTAGTTCATGGTTCTTATGGATTTCTATTGGCCTCTTAGTGCAAATGAAAGCATTTCTCTATGCGAGTCTCTATATGCTGTTCATAAGCCTTCATCTAAGCAAACTTTCTGGTGAGATACAAACTAAGGTTTATATTACCTCCTTCCACAGTTAGGATAAAACACACTGACCACTATTAAATCGCCACAAAGTGACTGAGGTCACGGTATTTCATTCCTTGTTACATATATTATGGCCGGTCCAGTATATCGGCGTTGTCATATTGCAACTCCTAGAACTACATGGGCCTTTGAGTTACATGTTCAAGAGTCGTTTACGCAGGATAGCCCACAGCAGCTCGGCCCATGGCATAATGAATCCATAAACTTCTCTCATGTTCAAATTGGATGTGCCCTCAAGAAGTTTCCAATCAAAGCAGTGCATCATCTGAGCTAGGATAAACGGATACACAACCAAACAAAGTTGCATTCTTGCACAAGTTCTCCTCCCCGATGCAAATGAAAGCACTCGGTAGTAGTCGTCGCCCCCGTATTCGACCATAATTATAACGACCCACTACTCAAATTAATGACAATGATAAAAATAGTGATCTCTCAGCTACCTTTTAGCAACAGATAGGATCCAAAAATGTTCGAAATGATGGGGGATGGAAAAAAGAAAATTGGTAGGAAGGTGAAGCCTAGGACACTCTGCACCAGAAGATTGTGCCAGAGAAATGTCTTCGGTTGTTTCGTTCACATAGGGATGAATCTCAAGATTTCAGAAAACTTCATTAAACTAATCACCAGAATTTTTCCAGAGGTAGAAAACCTCGCTATTTATTAGTTATCAACTAACATTCTACTTTCATGGATTTAATTGCATTGGCTTCTTTATTTAGTTAATGATTAATTTTATTAGCTTTTTGACAAATCAGTAGAATTTAGCGATTCTATGAAAATTCATTAGTGTAATATGTTGCGTCCCGTCTCTCATATATTCCTATGGTGTTTAATTTGTCAAAGAAATTTTGCTAGTGATCTGTGGAAAAATAGAAGTCACATGGAGGTTGCTCTACTGAAAGTAATTAAGGAAAAAGTGACGTGTTCGGCCACGATAAAGCCAGTGCAAACAGTCAATATGCATGCTACTCTGGTTGTAGCTCCCCCTAACAAAGCTTTTCTTGTCATTAAAAAAAAAAGAGTCAATATCCATTTAAACAAATTAGCTGTTGGAAAAAGTATCGTATAATAAATCAACATTTGAGCATAACACTGCCAAACACTTTGTTAGGGTCAGTTTGGTATTGCTAAACCTTATAGTAAGTTGTTTATATAAACTACTTATAAAAGTAACTATATAAGTTGCTGAAAATAGCTGTTTGGTAATTATATATCAAAAGTTACTCTCAAAATCAGTTAAGATGTTTGGTAAAAATGCTTAAAGGTAATTATAAGAGAAAATAACAACAATAAACACAATTTTAGCTTCAGTTTATTGATAGCATAAAATAAGAGTAAAATATATAGGTCATATATGATATACAAATTACAAAAAGCAGAAGTTGCTTTTAAAAACATCCTCAGGTTGCTTCTAAAAGCACTCATTTAAAAGCAGAAATAATTTCAATAAGCATACAAATTTTATTTTACCAAATATTATTATTAACTACTTCTTTAAAAAATAAGCAGAAGCACTCTAAAAAAGAAACAATACCAAACCGACCCTTAATATGGATAACAAAAGAAACTCACCACCATTAAACCACTAATTATATGACCACTACGGTTCATGCCTTATTACAAATAAAACAATTTGGGCCGGTCCAGTACTTGGGCCCCATTGGCATGTTCCAACTCCTACAACTTCATGGGCCTTTACAGTTTCATGTTGACGAGCCGTTTCCTCGGAATAGCCCACAACGGTTCGGCCCGTGGCATAGTGAATCCATAAACTTCTTTCATATCCAAATCCGACTTGCCTTTAGGAAGCTCCCAATCAAAGCAGTGGATCATTTGAGCTAAGATCAACGGGTACACAACCAAAGCAAGTTGCATACCCGCACACATTCTTCGACCCGATCCAAACGAAAGCAGTCGGAGACTGTTGTCCCTGTAGTCAATGTTATTATTGACGAACCTTTCTGGTATGAACTCCTCGACGTTATCCCACACTTTAGGGTCTCTGCCTATCGACCACAGGCTGATCATCACGTTGGAGCCCTTCGGTATGAGATACCCGTTGACGACGCATTCTTGTTTACCGTGGTGGAAGACAAATGCGTTGAGAGGGTGGAGCCTGAGGGTTTCCTTCACGATCATGCTCAAGTATTCGAGTTTCGGTAAGTCGGGCTCTTCAACTTTTAGGTGGAGGCCCACGACTGTTTCTAGCTCTTGTTGGGCCTTCTTCATGATCCGTGGATGCTTGATGAGCTCCGAAAGGGCCCATTCGATTGGTGTGCGCAGCGTGTCCATTGAAGCTTCCAGCATGTCCTTAAATGAAACAAATTCACTAAGAGGGTTAATATATTTACCAAGCATTGGAAATTAGCTTGGTTATATATTTGGACGAAGTTGCTCTTGAGTCCTTTTCAAAATACGAATATTATGTACTTATCATGGAGTTTTTAGGGGCCTATGAATGGAGATGCACTACGCTAATCTGTTCAAACCAAACTTGATTTGAAACATTGATCCATAATTAAATTATAAGTGCAGACATATTTACTAATATATGTATTTAATTGTTTTTCTAATCTGAGATTTAACTCCATTTCATATATTCGGTAGACAAACTTCACGCATTGGCGCGAATGAATGCCGTAAACTAATAACTCTTCTAACTAGACAAAACTGAATCTAGAAAAGCATCTTTAGAGGTAGGTATAGTAAGCGGGGACTGATTTGCATAAGGGGTCTTTAGTGTGAGATCAACCACTTCATCAATAATGATTCCTAGGGATGCAAACCGATACATATCGGATATGATGCTTATTGTATTCATATCCATTTACTAAGCACGAATATAAATATAAATATTGTTATGTCTCGGTAAGGAAAATTCATATTCATATCCACTAAAATCGGCTATGGATACATATATGCATAATATTTTTAAAAATAATAATAATGAAGGTATTTGTTTACTTACAAAATAATGAGGGTATTTGGAGGAGCTTATTTGTAGAATCTTTTATCTATGTTAGCTTTTAATGGTTGCTTTGGCTTTTATGATACAAGTTGTGTAACGATTATTTGGTTAGACTAGTAATTTGTTGGTCAATTCTAGCTTATTTAAGCGATCTTATAAGCAAGTTTTTCAAAATTAGGGTATACCATCTTTTTAAAATAAGACTTACAAGCTAACTTATTTTAAAACAGACAGACATGAATAAGCTAACTTAAAAGCTATTTTGACCCAAAAAGAAAAAAAGAAAAAAAGAAAAAAAGAAAGAAAGAAAGAAAAAGCTTCCCAAGACACCTCCAATATCTTTTGGACCATATATATTAAGATAAAAAGAATTGAAGATATAGATATCGAAAAACCCTAGAATACAAAAATTAAGCTCCAAATCCTAATTGCTTACTAAACTATTAACTTTCTCCCTTTTACCCTTAGCAATTTTAGTCCCTATATATCCCTATGTATTGCATTAGTCTCTTTCTTACCCCATTTTTCATCCCACCTTGCTCCCAAACTATTAAATGTGTCTCTGTTTTTCCGGTAAACTATTAGTTTAAGTACATAATAAATTATTGTTTTCATTTATTAATTTGATGGTGTTTAAATTGAATTAGAGGATAAATATATAGTTCAGGTGTAGAGTGAGGTAAAAAATAATTTAATGGATAAGTGTGGAAGAAATTTATAATTAAATAATCTCTCTATTAATTAATAATAGTGATCTCTACTATGTTTTTTTTGGTAACGGACATGATCGAAATTCCTTTATAACTAATTTCATACTTACTAGAACAATGGCCTTGACAGTAGTCCGATCAAACCTCACCCCATCAACCTCCTCTCCACTCTCCATCAACTCCAACATCACATCCACGAAATCCTTCACCTCCCCTTCCTTCTTCTTCCCCTCCTTCAAATGCTCATCGATCACCCTCTCCAGCATCTCATCAAACTCCACATGCACCTTCCTCATCCTCTTCCTCAACCCCTGCACGTCAAAAACCCTAAGCGCCGGCAAGAAATCAGCAGCGTTAAACGCTCCGAGCAAACTCATGAGCTCCTTGGTATTCTCCACAAACCTCCTTCCTTCTTCAGTCCCAGCCTCAAACTTCCTCCCCATAATCGTCCGGGTCACGATATCACATATCACCTCCTTCACTGCCGATGAAACGTGCACCGCGGAGCCAGACTTGGCCGCGCACGCCAGCGTTTCTACGAAAAGCGCGACTTCTTCAGCACGGAGCGACCGAGAGGCCAAGATCTTGGGCGCGGAGAGGAGGTGGGTGACGCAGAGCTTGCGAATGTGGCGCCAGTAGTCGCCGTAGTCGGCGAAGGCGAAGCCCCTGTGGCCGTAGGAGAGGGAGGCGAAGACCTCCAAAGGGGGGCGGTTGGCGAAGGTGGTGTCATGGGATTTGAGGAAATGCTCGGCAGTGGAGGAGTCGGAGACCACGATGGTGGGGACGGAGCCGATGCGGAGGTGCATAAGCGGGCCATGTACGGCGGCAAGGGAGTGGAAGGTGCGGTGGAGGGCGGGGCCGAGGCGGGGGATGCAGCCAAGGATCGGGAGGCCGGTGGGGCCCGGAGGGAGCGGCGGGAAACTTCGGCGGAGGGAGAGGTAGAGGGCTCCGGCGAGGAGGAGGGAGAGGAGGAGATAGAGGGAGGGAGACATTTTACTATTTGGGAGGGTTTAAGGTTGTTAGGGTAAAGGACAGAATAATTGTTTGTTATGGTGGTCAAGCGGTTGTTAGGGTAAAGGACAGAATAATTGTTTGTTATGGTGGTCAAGCTGTGTGTGTGTCTATATATATATATATATATATATATATATATATATATATATATATATATATATATATATATATATATATATATATATATATATATATATATATATATATATATATATATATATATATATATATATATATATATATATATATATATATATATATATATATATATATATATATATATATATATATATATATATATATTGAAAAATGGAAAAACTTTAGTCTAGAGTTCTTTGAGGCTTTAGTAGTGATGTGAAGACTCAAGCACATGCATGTAAGCTTTAAAAATAATTCTCTCTCTCCTCCTGAATGCTAAGGCCAGAATCAAAGCTTAATATCACTACCAAGAAACTTTGCACTGTTTCTCCATATTCTCATATATATATATATATATATATATATATATATATATATATATATATATATATATATATATATATATATATATATATATATATATATATATTGTGTGTTGTAGTTAATGACTTTAAAGATAGCTTGTTTGTTTGTTGGGGAATGAATGGATTTAAAATGAGCACGATCATGCGACTCTTATTAGCATTTTGTGGTCCAAGGATATGAATCTAGAATTCGGACCCACCTTTACTACCTTTTAGGCCAAGGTTTTTTTTTTCTTTCCACCTGGTATTGCAAGGATGGCACGCAAAGTTTGATCCATTTGAGACCAAACTGGACTCCACTATTATCTCGTTTCGATTACCTCAAAAATTAGGGCTTCTGTTTGTAAAATTTATGAAAAATCACTAGTACAAAACTGCTTAGCCCAAACGGTTGAAACCGTTTGGGCAATATCCCCAAACGGTTATGACCGTTTGGGCCAAGAACCGTTTGGACAAACCCGTTGGTGAGTTTGTCAACGGATTGTAACCGGTTGGAACCGTTTGGGACCCTTTAACGGTTTTAAGTTTGGGCCAATAAATTAATAGTTTATTATTAAAAATGTAAAAATAATTATCCAAGCGGTTTAAACCGTTTGGGCATCTTCTTAAGCGGTTTGAACCGTTTAAGTTATGCCCAAACGGTTTGAACCGTTTGGGCTAAGTCTAATATTTAAAAGAAAAAAAGAATGTCACGGTTTGCATGGCTCCCTCTTTACATTTCAAAATTTACATTGCACGACATAGTTTAAAATCTCACAATAAAATACAAAACAATCATATATATCATCAAACACATTCAACCTAACAATTAGCCAAATTAAAACCGTTCGTGGAAAGTCTCCACTAGTCTCAAATACATGACACACTAAAACAAAACACATATAATATATGCGTAAGTCTAATATTCAAAATGTCTACAATATCCAAAATAAAAATAGGTGGTCTAATATGATCACAACACTATAAAAGTTCCCGGAGAATGTCCTCTGGGATAGGCTGAAACGTCTCAAGTGCAAATATCCTAGTAATATCCTCCTCGATAAGCCTCGAGTTGAATCCGGTGAACCACGAGCACTAGAAGAAGAAGAGGCTGATAGCGGCCAGACAGCGAGGAAGTCGATGGATTAGTTCGGTGAGAAATCGAGACATGATGAGTGAAAAGAAGTTGGTGGAAGGTGAGGATATGGAATAGGACAAGTACTCTGAGAGATCACCTGTAACATAATAGCGATGTATGAGTGTTCATGTATATGTATATGTATGTAATGTGTGTATATGTGTGTGAGTATATGTGTATGAGCGTGCATGTATATGTATATGTATGTACATGTAAGTGTGTATATGTACGTATGTACATGTAAGTGTGTATATGTGTGAGTATATGTGTATGAGTGTGCATGTATATGTCTACGTTTGTCCTAGAATTACGACTCAGAAAAATAAGGTTTAGCAATACTTCTGATTAACAACACCGAATTTAAAATAAAGTGCACAATTTAATTCCACTGTGAAGATTTCCTCATGTTAATGATCATTGTGGCCGAGCTCTCTTTGATCAGATCACAAGTGTTCTAGGATCAACTTGGGATCTTGTACAATAAACTTAGTAGTGAAAGATTTGTTCCCATGCAAACTCACGCAAATTGGTCCAATCGACTTTGTTACGCTTCACCACTTATTATACAAAGATTAACTTCGGGAACCTTTGTGGGTGCGGTTGTGGTCATGTGCCTCTTTTCCATATACAAAGGCATGGTGGTTTTGGCAAAATACTACTCCAAACTATACAAAAATCACAAAGATGGATACAAAAATGGATCATGACGCAATATAAGCAAATTTCTAACAAGTACCAAACAAAGAAAAGAACAAAGCCACAACGCTATAGTAGTTAGAGAATCAATGGAAATGCATTGGGATATCGGTTCAAGGACCCAAAATTTTTAGCATCGGTGCTCATACTAAGCAGTATATCTAATGATATTCAAGTAGACATTTTGGGTCAAATCTAAAATCAAAGCCTAAAATTAAACACAGTCAAGTAACATTACCTAAGCGAGTAATCTCGGTAATATTTCTTTATTTGATTTGATCACAAGCCAACTATCGGTGTGCATAACAGTCAAGTAACATTACCTAACTAAGTATTTGGCGGACTTACGGAGAATATAATACTAACCTTGAGCTTGTAAGATCGCACTCAACCAAAATATCTTCTTCATTTCATAACAATCGGCAAGCATGTGAGTCAAGTACCCTCTTCCTGCTCCAAATTCAACCACTGCGGTGCCATCATCCTGACCTTCATTACCATTGGTTTCTATCTTTTGCTGGCAATTACTTCCAATAACTGACTCATCTGTTTTCACGAGAATTCCAAATTCTTCCATGTTTCCAATGATTGAAACCTGCGCATCACATGCTACTAAAAATTCATAGGTTTGATAAGTTATCGGGAAGTGTTACATTCACAAAATATAATTGTATATTCAAATATTATCGAGTGATATCAAAGGTTAAAACTTTCACGCTTGGTTTCATGAACTTTGTGCATTATCATAAGTAGGAGATGTCTGATAACTATGCAAGTTTATCTTTTGATGACAAATAGCAATATCATTCAAAGAATTTAAGAAGAAAATCCAAAAATTTCAAAATTTTACCTATCCACCTGCTGATTTATCCATTTTTTGCAAGTATCGGGCTCCACAAAGATTCCTTGACTCAACTCTCAATGCCGAATGAAAAGCCCTAATCTTTCCAACAAGCTCATTGAATTCACTCACACTCATCTCATGAATTGCCCTCCTCTTCGCCTCCGACCCAACATTCGCCCCTCCTAAAACCCCAACATTAATCCCTTTAGAGTAGTAGGGCTGTGTTTCTAAGGTTTCCACTTGTTTCTTCAACGCATTTCTTTACATGGGCATCCAAGTTCTCCCTAAACACGTAACGCACAAAATAATCAATCTCAAAACCAGTTTTTTACCTACACATTCTCCCCTCCTAAAATCTCATCCTCTTTTCTAAGGTTCTTAGGTCAATCAGTGGTAAAAATTGGCTGTTTTGTTTCTTGGTGTAAGTAATTTACTTTGTTATTGTATTAGGTGCAATTCATTGTAAACAAAAAGAGAATAAGATGGAGAGATGACTTTGACATTCAATTTAAATTCAAAAATCAACATCACAACCGGATAATGTTGCAAACAATACATATCATGTAATTAACAAAAATAACCAAGAAAATAATAAGAAATGAGAAATTACCTAGTGTTGCCAGAGGAGGAGGGACCGATGCAACGGTGGTGGATGCAACGCTAGCAAATTTGCTATGGAGGAGAAAAACTAGGTTAGATGGTTGAATTAGGCTTTAGGGTTTTGAGAGAGAGAGAGAGGGGGGAGGGAGGGAGAGGAACTGCACGCTGGAGGAGGAGGAGATGGTGAAGTTGAAGAAGATGAGAGTCGCCTACAAGCAGCGTCTGTCGATTCGTGGGTAGTCGACACGGCGTAAGACTAGGCGGAGGAGAATGAGGAGGCCGGGCGGAGGATGAGAACTTGGTGGCACCGCAGAGATCTAGGTTTTTCCCAAGCTTCACCGCGAGGCTCAATTACACCACGGAGGCGGCAAGGCTGCCTTCGGGCAGGTTGGTACCGGCCGAGGTCGCCGTGAGGAGCGCAGATCCCCGGTCGAAGAAGACGCCACGGAACGCATGAGGGAAGACCGGCGAGGTCAAGGCCGCCGGCCGGACCGAGGGGTCGATGAGGAGGTGGAGGTTTTAGAATTTGGGAGGGTGTGCTAGGGATTTGAGAGGCGCGGGGGTTTTAGATTTGGGGAAATTTTTGGGGGGAGAATGGAGGAAAAACGTAATTTTTATTTTTAAAAAAATCAAATAAAACTCCCAAACGGTTTAACCCGTTTGGGCTAACTTCCCAAACGGTTTAACCCGTTTGGTAGCGTTGGGATCTTTATAGCCCAAACGGTTTTGACCGTTTGGGTTGTATTATCCCAAACGGACAAAACCGTTTGGCCTATTTTTACTTGGCCAAACGGTTACGAGAACCGTTTGGAAAAGTCTGTTTTGTACTAGTGAATGTCAACTGATCCGTAGACATGGACCAATACTGTTTTTGAAAGGGAAGCGAGACCCATTAGGGCAAAAATACTATAAATGCAAGATATGGGAGGGATGGGGAATTGCTTCTCATCTCAAATTGTGATGACTAAAATTTCATACACAATAGGTATATGCAAACTATGTGATTGAATAAATCCCACTCCATCTATTTTGGGTCGAGGGCTCCTTCCCCCTTTTCAAACTCCAATAAATGGCTACATTACTTATCCCTACGAACCTACGAAAAAGGGAGTTAACTTGCTAGGGATTCAATCTCGGGATTTTTTTTTAAATTGAGGTTACTATTTTAAAATAGTCAGATCTACCTCTTTGGTCCGTGTTTGTTGCTTAATCCGGACAGGACTATTTTAAAGTAGAGACTACTTAATATCTAATATGGGGACTAAACTAAACCCACCTCACCTCCATCTTTACAATTTAGATATTAATCACTCGGGTAAATTAAGATTTAAGATTTTTATGACAAAAAAAGACCATACCCTTTCTATCTTTTTCTAAGTGAAAGATTTTTTTTATTTCGCTATATTATTTTCGTGGACACAAGAACTCACAAGTTCTCGCTCCTTTAAAATAATTTTTTTTGTTTTTGCTGCACAAGAGCCGGACCTGCCTCTACCTCCCAACATCTGATATAACCTTTGCAGCGTGCATAGGGCTAGCTGTTGGATCTAAGATGAAAGCCTAGAGGGCGGTGAATAGAATTGCCTACCGTTTTTCGCCTAATCACAGAATATGTAGCGGAATAAAATGAATAATAGAGATAAACAATAATGAGCAATGTAAATAACACAAATTCAACCAAACAAGGACGGCACGAGATTTTATAGTGGTTCAGGTAAACAATCCTATATCTACTCTTTCTTCTCGCAAAGGGCCTTCCTCACTATGAATGAGTTCGCCTGGATCACAAACCCAACTTAGTAGCCTTATAACCACACCTTGGTATCTACCCGAAATCAGTCGCCTAACCGAACTCTCATAATGAGTAACTCCGAGAACTAACTAGTCCCAACCATCAATTAAACCAGCTTGAGTGCACCGTAGAAGAAGTTTAAAGAAACACCAAAAACAAATAACAATCAAGTTCAGATTCAAAACAATCTTACATCCCTTTTGATTAACGGACCGTTCTTCAAAAGATCTAAGCGAAGCTTAATGAAGAGCGGGGGATGAAGATCAAACCAAGGGCAACTCTCCTCATTGTGAAACGATCAGATGGTGTTGTGCGCGGTGAGTGAGAGTTTGACGACGCTTTAGGGATCGAAAAGCTCTCCTTGATCACCAACAATAAAATCCTGGACCTCCTCTCTTTCTCTTGCTTTATTTTTCTTTTTCTCTCTCAATTAGGTAAGAAAAGAATACCTAAAACATGGGAGAGGATGGAGACTACATGTGCAACGAATGGCTGAGAATAAAACACTAAGAATCGCATCAGCCAGACTTATTTACCATCTGTGATTTGTATTATTGATTTTGTGATTGTATCATCGCTGACTATATGTCTATCACAGCAACTTATTCTTTTTACTATATATTATTAGTGATATTAAAAAAAAGTAGGCAATCCAATTCACCCCCACTCTAGGCTTGCATCTCAGATCCAACACAACACCCTAAAAGTCAATACAATCTCCATAAACAATCTCCAACGCCTATGGCCAATAAAATAGAGAGCCAGTTCAAGAACCTCTTAATCTATTGCTCCAGCCTGCATAGCCATCTCAATGCTTGAAGCTATTGGATCTGAGATGCAAGCCTAGAAGGGGTGAATAGTATTGGGATTGTGTCTTTGATTCTTTGTATAACTTCATGAGAATTAGATAGGGTTAGAGATCTATCATGATTAGGAGATTGGGTCTCATCATGATAAGGAGTTTGAATCCTAATCTAATTAGAAAGTTAGGCTAGCGATAGGGTTTTGGTTTCTCTATATATAATCTTCTATTGTTGGAGGAAAAATCGAGGAGAGAGCCAATGTTCTTGTAATATAGGGTTAGCAGAGGGCGTAGCCTGATTCAAGAATATTGTAAGTGTAGGCTGTCAAAAATGAAATTAGCGTTTTTAAGCTCCAGAACGCAGAGCTCACCTCCACGTTCTCACCACGACGTTCTAAGTCAGAACGCAAAGCTCACCTCCGCGTTCTCACCATGGCGTTCTAAGTCAAAACGCAGAGCTCGCTAAGACGCGGAGCTCGCCAAGACGCATAGCTCACTAAGACGCTAGAAGCTCACCAAAACGCAGAGCTCACCTCTGCTTTAAGAACGTAACTCCCCGTGATTTGACTCGCTCAAACACGAAGCGAACGGTTTCTAAACCATTACCCATGATTTAAGGGATAATCACCCCATCATGGAGAGATTTAAGGGCGGTTACACCCCATTAAACCCTCATCAAGGAGAGTTTTAAGGGGGCGGTTACACCCCTAAATCACCTATAAAAAGAGGGATCTTCTTCTTTTTGGGGAGAGGCTTCTCTTTTGGGAAATCGAATTTTTCTTGGTGAGGGAGCATTCGGCTTGAAGAGATCAGCTTGGAGGAGTTTAAGAAGAGCTTTTGGAAAGCTTTTTGGCCTTGGTTAATTCTTTTATGGAGTTCTCAAACTTCGTTAGAGTTCCAAACTTGCTTTGCAAGTTTTTTCAATGTTGTTTCACGAGTCGAGACGTTCGGATAGTCAACGGGATACAAGATTCAAGCTCCCATCACCACCGTGAAGAGCCCACGTTAAACAAAGGGAAGGATCTCCGTTGATCTTTCCTTCTTTTGTAAATCGGGCGACCGATCGAGGAATTTTATAATTTCTTTTGTCTAAGTCAGTTAGAGAGGGATTACTTTGAGAGATTGTATTTATTTTTTTTCTAGGTCGGTTAGAGAATAACTCCGATCTTATATTTTTCAAATTGTTCTCGAACAAAAGATGGCGACTACTGAACTAGCTTCACCGATGAAGAAGTGGTGGCGCAATCCGACGCCAAGCTCAGAGGAACAATAGTCAAATTCTTATCGTGAGTTTGACCAAGCCAAATGCGAGGAGGCACTCTCCTTGGATCCCTTAGCCCCAAGGCTATGCAATATCCGTAAAGTCTCCAAAAGACTAAAGCTCCATTCATGATTGACTCACCAAAAGTGTCTCCCACAGGGTTGAGCTGTTCATCTGATCCCTCTCACGAAGGAAGGCTCGGCTCAATTGAACTCATCAATCGAGTTAGAAGCCCCACACCCGTGCCCAAACCTAAGGCAACGGGTCACAAGAGGCCTATCACCGCGATTAACCCGACAAGATGATGGTGATATCGTTACAAAAGCCTTAAAACAGGCTAAGAAAAATGCCGCTCGATGAAGGAGAAGATCCCAACGACGAGCACAACTCCGAGAGAGCCAATCCTCCAATCAACATGAGCTCTGTGTTTGTGAGCCTCAACATGAACTCTGCGTTTCTATTTTAGAACGCAATCCTCGTGGTTATATGCCCAAACATGAGCTCTGTGTAAGCCAAACAAAACACAGACCTTAGAGGCGCATTTCTCAAACGAAGCGCAGCTCTCAAGAGTGCATTTCAGAAACAAAACGCAGACCTCGTGAGGTGCGCTTTCAAACAAAACGCAGCCTCGTGAGTGCGAGAATCTAAACGCAGACCTCGTGAGGTGCTTTCAAACAAAACGCAGACCTCGTGAGGTGCTTTCAAACAAAACGCAGCCTCGTGAGTGCGCTTTCGAATTCAAACGCAGACATCAGAGGTGCGTTACTCAACCAAAATACAGACCTCAAGTCTACGTTCCGACTTTCAAACACGACCCTTGCGTTTCTGGCGCGATGTGTCAAGTCGAAGTTCAGACAACCAATACTCGCTGGCGACTAGATTAAAAGTACACCTAAGAAGTCTACAAACTCAAGGCATCTCAACAAGATCGATTTAACAAGAGCTAGTCCCGTCCAATCATAGGCTGGGGTTCGGTTCAAACCTCACGAGTAGTGAGTAACTCTTTTCGAGTTTCTGCAACAGATTTGAGAGAGTTTCTATCGATAGAAAGACAGATACAACAAATCGTTCATTCATGCTAATGCGAACGATTGATTTCTACGGTCCCCTCGAGATGCCAATGCTGCTCATGCACAGCCATTTCATCGGTATTCAACCCACCAATGAACGTCGCTTCAGAGGATGAATACCCTGGAGTTACCGTCAATATGGTTAGTAGGGGAAAGTCACCAGCCTCCAGTTCGGATGAATCGGGTACCAATCATTTTCAAATGTTAGAGAAATCTCTGATAAATTTAAAGGGATTTACCAACACACCCGAACACGAAAGGGAGTTATACCTCCTGTCAATTATCAGAGGCTAGCTAAAGGGATAAGACCTGACGACGAGCACTCGGCCATTGCAGACTCCCAATCTTCCAGTTCTTTCGTGGAGCATGTGAGCGCTGTCTATACGACGGAGAATACTGAAGATCTCAAGAAGAGGTTCGAAGAGAATCAGGCTGTGACGCAAGAAAATATGCGGTCGCAACAGGAAGCCATGCGAGAGACCCTGCGATCACAACAAGAGTCCATCGATCAACTTCGAGATATGATGGCCCAAATTATTACGGATAGAGCTCAATTTCAGATGTCTAGCCCAATACCTCAACCAGAATCATCACGAAGGAGGGGTCAATCTTTAAAGCGGAAAGGAAAAATGGGTGAAATCTCCGATCAAGAAGCTCATCGCACAGAATCTTCATCTGAAGAAGAAAAGAGGGCTGGGAATGAACAAAATCCTCAGTCGACTAAAATGGATGAATTTGACGCTCGTCTTAACGCTATTGCTAACAGAAGCGAACTACAGGATGAGGGAGTTATTAGGCCTTATCCCGCTGAATGGGACGCAGCTCCTTATCCTCCAAAATTTGAGGCCCCAACACTATAAGCTTTTGACGGCAAGGGTCACCGAATCAACATACCTATCATTTTAAGTCACGATCGGGAATGTGATATCAAATGACGCCATACTAACTCGCTTGTTCATTGGCACCCTCAAGGGGGTTGCCTTTGAATGGTTTATGAAACTGCCCGCAGGATGTATTCAGAAATGGACAGATCTAGAGAGACTCTTTCTATCAAGATTCTTTGAAGACGCATACATCAAGTCTCGCCCATACCGCTTGCCACTAAGCAAAAGAAGGGAGAGTCCATCAAAGCCTTTGTCAAGAGGTTTCGAAGCGTGGCTCTTCGATGCCCGACAGGTATGACGTAATATGCACTGGTGGAAGTCTGTCGATACAACTTACAAACGAAACTCCTAGCCGAATGGGAGTTGCGTAATGCGCTCCGGAGACAAGCACTTCAAGGTGAACAGGCTCAAAAATTATTGCCAGAATCAAAGCTGAAGAAGAAAGCGAGCAATGGGACCAAGCCTAATCTTCTCAGCCAGAAGGAGAAGATACTACGGACACTGAAAATAATCCTCTTCAATAGGATGGCAAGTCCACAAAGCTATCATGTTAACAGTTACCTCTGATAGTCCATTTCCTCCAAATTCCCCCACCAAACTCTTCAAATAGCGGCCTGCCATATGATGTGCTTCTGTTCTGGTCATAGTTGGTATACTCCAATGTCAATGAACGACTTGACGGATAGTGGCCCATTTGGCGATATGCCCTGCCTACCCTTTTCCCCCTTGCACTTGTTCAAGACTGGGGGTTGTTCGTTGGATTATGAGTAATAAATCTTCTGAGTTGTCATAGAATACCTCTGTCAACTACGAAATTCACAAAGCATCGTCTAGTTAACATTACACCTCTGATGATTAGCCTCCCCACAAAGTTAAGATTAGCTTGTCTCGTTATTAGCAAGGCGAACTCTTCTGACAATCAACTTATCGACTCTCTTCAATAGAGCGATAAGTCCTCAAAGTTGTTCCGATCGCAATATATCCTTGTCATGTTAACCTCACACCTCTGACAATCAACTTATCGACTCTCTTCAATAGAGCGATAAGTCCTCAAAGTTGCTCCGATCGCAACATATCCTTGTCATGTTAACCTCACACCTCTGACAATCAACTTATCGACTCTCCTTAATAGAGCGATAAGTCCTCAAAGTTGCTCTGATCGTAACGTATCCTCGTCACGTTAACCTCATACCTCTGACAATCAACTTATTAATTCTCCTCAATAGGATGATAGGTCCTCAAATCTGCTTAAATCGCAATCAACTTATTAATCCTCCTCAATAGGATGATAAGTCCTCGAATTCGCTTAAATCACAATTAGCTTATCAACCCTGCTAAATGAGATGATAAGCCCTAAGCCTTGTTCACACCACAAGCCCAAAGCCTTGTTCACACCACAAGCCCTAAGCCTTGTTCACATTATAAGCCCAAAGCCTTGTTCATACCACAAGCCATGTAAGCCTTGTTCACATCACAAATCACATGTTTTATATTTTGTCCCCCGACAAAACCTAAACTTATTGACTCTCATTAATAGAGCGATAGGTCCTCAAAATCTTATTCAAACCACAAGTATGAAAGGCATGCCAAGTTAACATTATACTTTTGGCACCTTAAAAAGTCTAAAGGCTTAGTTAAAACGTGAGGGTCACCCGTGTCTCAACTCCATAACGCGAAAAGTCAACACCGCGTCTCAACTTAAAGACGCAAGAGTTAGCCACGCGTTTTAACTTCAGAACGCCAGAGTTCATCCTTGTAACGACTAGCGTGGACAAACGCAGAACGCAATTTCTTTGAAAATGAGGAGCAATACCTTCTCAGAATCGAACAAAGAAGATATCCAAAGTATTTTGAAAACTCATTTCAGTCAACCGCGGTCTTTCAAAAACTTTGGAGGGGGTTCTGTAGGCTGTCAAAAATGAAATTAGCTTTTTTAGCTCCAGAACGCAGAGCTCACCTCCTCGTTCTCACCACGACATTCTAAGTTAAAGCGCAGAGCTCGCTAAGACGTGGAGCTCACCAAGACGCATAGCTCGCCAAGACGCGGAGCTCGTCAAGACGCGGAGCTCGCTAAGACGCACAGCTCGCTAAGACGCAGAGCTCACCTCTGCGTTTTAAGAACATAACTCCTGCATTTGACTCGTTCAAACGCGAGCTAAACGGTTTCTAAACCGTTGCCTATGATTTAAGGGGATAATCATCCCATCATGGAGAGATTTAAGGGGGCGATTACACCCCATTAAACCCTCATCGAGGAGAGTTTTAAGGGGGCGGTTACACCCCATTAAACCCTCATCGAGGAGAGTTTTAAGGGGGCGGTTACACCCCTAAATCACCTATAAAAAGAGGGATCTTCTTCTTTTTTGGGGGAGGCTTCTCTTTTGGAAAATTGGATTTTTCTTGGTGAGGGAGCATTCGGCTTGAAGAGATCAGCTTGGAGGAGTTTAAGAAGAGCTTTTCGGAAAGCTTTTTGGCCTTGGTTAATTCTTTTACGGAGTTCTCAAACTCGTTAGAGTTCCAAACTTGCTTTGCAAGTTCTTTTCAACGTTGTTTCACGAGTCGAGACGTTCGGATAGTCAACGGGATACAAGATTCAAGCTCCCATCACCACCGTGAAGAGCCCACGTTAAACAAAGGGAAGGATCTCCGCTGATCTTTCCTTCTTTTGTAAATCTAATCGGATCGAGGAATTTTATAATTTCTTTTGTCTAAGTCAGTTAGAGAGGGATTACTTTGAGAGATTGTATTTATTTTTTTTCTAGGTCAGTTAGAGAGAATAACTCCGATCTTATATTTTTCAAATTGTTCTCGCGAACAAAAGATGGCGACTCCGCTGGGAACTAGCTTCACCGATGAAGAAGTGGTGGCGCAATCCGACGTCAAGCTCAGAGGAACAATAGTCGAAATTCTTATCGTAGAGTTTGACCAAGCCAAGTACGAGGAGGCACTCTCCTTCGGATCCCTTAGCCCCAAGGCTATGCGCAATATCCGTAAAGTCTCCAAAAAGACTAAAGCTCCATTCATGATTGACTCACCAAAGGAGTGTCTCCCCTGGGGGTTGAACTGTTCATACAGTCCCCTCTCTGAAGGAGAAGGCTCGGCTCCAATTGAACTCATCAATCGAGTTAGAAGCCCCACACCCGTGCCCAAACCTAAGGCAACGGGTCACAAGAGGCCTATCACCGCGATTAACCCGACAAGATGATGGTGATATCGTTACAAAAGCCTTAAACAAAGCTAAGAAAATGCCGCCGATGAAGGAGAAGATCCCAACGACGCAGCACAACTCCGAGAGCCAATCCTCCAATCAACATGAGCTCGTGTTTGTGAGCCTCAACATGAACTCGCTTCTATTTTAGAACGCAACTCGTGGTTATATGCCCAAACATGAGCTCGTGTAAGCCAAACAAAACACGCACCTTAGAGGCGATTTCTCAAACGGCGCCAGCCTCAAGAGTGCATTTCGTAAACAAAACGCAGACCTCGAGGCACGTTCAAACGTAAACGCAGCCTCGTGAGTGCGTTTTAGAATCTAAACGCAGACCTCGTGAGGTGCGCTTTCAAACAAAACGCAGACCTCGTGAGGTGCTTTCAAACAAAACGCAGCCTCGTGAGGCGTCAATTCAAACGCAGACATCGAGGTGCGCTACTCAACCAAAATACAGACCTCAAGTCTACGTTCCGACTTTCAAACACGACCCTTGCGTTTCTGGCGCGATGTGTCAAGTCGAGTTCAGGACAACCGAATACTCTGCGAAGCGCGACTAGATTAAAAAGTGCACCTAAGAAGTCTACAAACTCAAGGCATCTCAACAAGATCCAGATTTAACAAGAGCTAGTCCCGTCCAATCATAGACTGGGGGTTCCAGTTCAAACCTCACGAGTAGTGAGTAACTCTTTTCGAGTTTCTGCAACAGATTTGAGAGAGTTTCTATCGATAGAAAGACAGATACAACAAATCGTTCATTCATGCTAATGCGAACGATTGATTTCTACGGTCCCCTCGAGATGCCAATGCTGCTCATGCACAGCCATTTCATCGGTATTCAACCCACCAATGAACGTCGCTTCAGAGGATGAATACCCTGGAGTTACCGTCAATATGGTTAGTAGGGGAAAGTCACCAGCCTCCAGTTCGGATGAATCGGGTACCAATCATTTTCCAAATGTTAGAGAAATCTCTGATAAATTTAAAGGGATTTACCAACACACCCGAACACGAAAGGGAGTTATACCTCCACAACCATCGAGGCTAGCTAAAGGGATAAGACCGACGACGAAGCACTCGCCATTGCAGACTCCCAATCTTCCAGTTCTTTCGTGGAGCATGTGAGCGCTGTCTATACGACGGAGAATACTGAAGATCTCAAGAAGAGGTTCGAAGAGAATCAGGCTGTGACGCAAGAAAATATGCGGTCGCAACAGGAAGCCATGCGAGAGACCCCGCGATCACAACAAGAGTCCATCGATCAACTTCAGATATGATGGCCCAAATTATTACGGATAGAGCTCAATTTCAGATGTCTAGCCCAATACCTCAACCGTAATCATCACGGGGAGGGTCAATCTTTAAAGCGAAAGGAAAAATGGGTGAAATCTCCGATCAAGAAGCTCATCGCACAGAATCTTCATCTGAAGAAGAAAAGAGGGCTGGGAATGAACAAAATCCTCAGTCGACTAAAATGGATGAATTTGACGCTCGTCTTAACGCTATTGCTAACAGAAGCGAACTACAGGATGAGGGAGTTATTAGGCCTTATCCCGCTGAATGGGACGCAGCTCCTTATCCTCCAAAATTTGAGGCCCCAACACTATAAGCTTTTGACGGCAAGGGGTCACCGAATCAACATACCTATCATTTTAAGTCACAGACTGGGAATGTGATATCAAATGACGCCATACTAACTCGCTTGTTCATTGGCACCCTCAAGGGGGTTGCCTTTGAATGGTTTATGAAACCGCCGCAGATGTATTCTAAATGGACGATCTAGAGAGACTCTTTCTATCAAGATTCTTTGAAGACGATTAATCAAGTCTCGCCCATACCCTGCTTGCCACTAAGCAAAAGAAGGGAGAGTCCATCAAAGCCTTTGTCAAGAGGTTTCGAAGCGTGGCTCTTCGATGCCCGACAGGTATGACGTAATATGCACTCGTGGAAGTCTGTCGATACAACTTACAAACGAAACTCCTAGCCCGAATGGGAGTTGCGTAATGCCGCCTCGAGACAAGCTCTTCAAGGTGAACAGCTCAAAAATTATTGCCGTAATCAAAGTCAAGAAGAAAGCGAGCAATGGGACCAAGCCTAATCTTCTCACCGAAGGAGAAGATACTACTGACACCGAAAATAATCCTCTTCAATAGGATGGCAAGTCCACAAAGCTATCATGTTAACAGCACTCGATAGTCCATTTCCTCCAAATTCCCCACCAAACTCTTCAAATAGCGCCCGCCATATGATGTCTTGCTCGTCATAGTTGGTATACTCAATGTCAATGAACGACTTGACGGATAGTGGCCCATTTGGCGATATGCCCCGCCTACCCTTTTCCCCTTGCACTTGTTCAAGACTGGGTTGTTCGTTGATTATGAGTAATAAATCTTCTCGAGTTGTCATAGAATACCTCACAACTACTTAAATTCACAAAGCATCGCCTAGTTAACATTACACCTCGATGATTAGCCTCCCCACAAAGTTAAGATTAGCTTGTCGTTATTAGCAAGGCGAACTCTTCGACAATCAACTTATCGACTCTCTTCAATAGAGCGATAAGTCCTCAAAGTTGTTCCGATCGCAATATATCCTTGTCATGTTAACCTCACACCTCTGACAATCAACTTATCGACTCTCTTCAATAGAGCGATAAGTCCTCAAAGTTGCTCCTATCGCAGCATATTCTTGTCATGTTAACCTCACACCTCTGACAATCAACTTATCGACTCTCCTTAATAGAGCGATAAGTCCTCAAAGTTGCTCTGATCGTAACATATCCTCGTCACGTTAACCTCATACCTCTGACAATCAACTTATCAATTCTCCTCAATAGGATGATAGGTCCTCAAATCTGCTTAAATCGCAATCAACTTATTAATCCTCCTCAATAGGATGATAAGTCCTCGAATTCGCTTAAATCACAATTAGCTTATCAACCCTGCTAAATGAGATGATAAGCCCTAAGCCTTGTTCACACCACAAGCCCAAAGCCTTGTTCACACCACAAGCCCTAAGCCTTGTTCACATCATAAGCCCAAAGCCTTGTTCATACCACAAGCCATGTAAGCCTTGTTCACATCACAAATCACATGTTTTATATTTTGTCCCCCGACAAAACCTAAACTTATTGACTCTCATTAATAGAGCGATAGGTCCTCAAAATCTTATTCAAACCACAAGTATGAAAGGCATGCCAAGTTAACATTATACTTTTGGCACCTTAAAAAAGTCTAAAAGGCTTAGTTAAAAACGTGAGGGTCAGCCCCGTGTCTCAACTCCATAACGCGAAAAGTCAACACCGCGTCTCAACTTAAAGACGCAAGAGTTAGCCACGCGTTTTAACTTCAGAACGCCAGAGTTCATCCTTGTAACGACTAGCGTGGACAAACGCAGAACGCAATTTCTTTGAAAATGAGGAGCAATACCTTCTCAGAATCGAACAAAGAAGATATCCAAAGTATTTTGAAAACTCATTTCAGTCAACCGCGGTCTTTCAAAAACTTTGGAGGGGTTCTCAGAGGGTCACAAAAATGAAATTAGCTTTTTTAGCTCCAGAACGCAGAGCTCACCTCCTCGTTCTCACCACGACATTCTAAGTTAAAGCGCAGAGCTCGCTAAGACGGAGCTCACCAAGACGCATAGCTCGCCAAGACGCGGAGCTCGTCAAGACGCGGAGCTCGCTAAGACGCACAGCTCGCTAAGACGCAGAGCTCACCTCTGCGTTTTAAGAACATAACTCCTGCATTTGACTCGTTCAAACGCGAGCTAAACGGTTTCTAAACCGTTGCCTATGATTTAAGGGGATAATCATCCCATCATGGAGAGATTTAAGGGGGCGATTACACCCCATTAAACCCTCATCGAGGAGAGTTTTAAGGGGGCGGTTACACCCCTAAATCACCTATAAAAAGAGGGATCTTCTTCTTTTTGGGGAGAGGCTTCTCTTTTGGGAAATTGGATTTTTCTTGGTGAGAGAGCATTCAGCTTGAAGAGATCAGCTTGGAGGAGTTTAAGAAGAGCTTTTCGGAAAGCTTTTTGGCCTTGGTTAATTCTTTTACGGAGTTCTCAAACTCGTTAGAGTTCCAAACTTGCTTTGCAAGTTCTTTTCAACGTTGTTTCACGAGTCGAGACGTTCGGATAGTCAACGGGATAAAAGATTCAAGCTCCCATCGCTACCGTGAAGAACCCAGGTTAAACAAAGGGAATGCTTTCCGTTGATCTTTCCTTCTTTTGTAAATCGGGCGATCGATTGAGGAATTTTGTTATTTTTTTTGTCTAAGTCAGTTAGAGAGGGATTACTTTGAGAGATTGTATTCATTCTTTTTCTAAGTCAGTTACAGAGAATAACTCCGATCTTACATTTCTCAAATTTTCTCGCGAACAGTAAGAGAGGCGAGGGTTTCGTGGTCTTTACCCGTGCAAAAGATTAGAACATTGGGAGAGGGTTTCGCAGTCTTTATCCGTGTAAAAGATTGCAAGGAGTGGGTTTTAAAGAGAGTATGAGAGTTGATTATGTATGTGAGGTTGAGAGATTGAGAGACGAGAGTTGAGTGGTTCCTCTTGTAGTTCTCCCTAATATATAGTGAATTCTCAGATTGCTGCCTCGCTGGACAGTGGGCCGGTTTGGTCGACCGAACCACGTAAATCTCGGTGTTCTTTCTTTTTGATTGTGAGTGCTTTTATCTTGTGGATTGTTGATTGGCTTCCGAGTTACGCATATAGTAGTAGGCGGGGAGACTAAAAATTCCCAACAAAAGTGGTATCAGAGAGATGGTGATGGATCCGAGAGCGAATTCGCAAGATAGACGTCGTACAAAAGTGAAGATCTGCGGCGTTACAAGAATCAAGATGAAAAAAAAAGAGGGAGGACGTGCAGCCAGCCATCGGTAGAGGGCTTGAGTGGAGGCTAATCGGCAGCGCGAGGAAGAGGGGGCGGCCAATGATGGAGGCCACGAGCGGCAGAAAAAGCCACAGTGGGCCGCTAGATTGGGTTTGCTGGAGACGTGATACTGCACGTGTGTGGAGACAAAGCATGTGAGAAGAGGCCAAAGCATGCAGGTCACATGAAGGATTAAGTGATGTGAGTTGTGTTTGGTTGAAGTGGGGTCCGCACGATTTTTGAGAGGAAAGAAAATCACGTGTAAACTATTCAAGTGAAGGCTATTCAGTAAGGTGGATCCGATGTTTGGTACTTAGTGTGGTGTTTGGGTTCAGAATTCGCGTGAACACTGCAGCAAGGAGAAGGACCACATGGGTATCAGTAATCCAGTGTTTGGGCTGATTGTGATGTTTGGTGTTTTGTGCAAGTTTAATGGCTGAGGCAGATCGGATTGTAGAACAGTGAATCAAAGGTGGATTTTGATGCTCTAGGAGTCAGATTCATAGGTTTTGGAGTGCTCTGAAAGCGATGGAAGGATCTGATCTATCAGATTGGTCAGAAAGTGCTGAAAAGTTCTGACGGTGATGGCGAGACAAATATGATGGTAGATAGGGCAAACGAGTATGCGACGGATGAGACTGGTGTAGAGAATCAGATGTGGTTCTAGCAGTAGAGTTGTCAGCATGCAATTATTCGGAGTTATCGCTGGAGCAGGAGTTGGTTGGTGTGTAGACTCGAGGAGGAGAGTGCCAGGTTAGGTGGAGCTCGCAAGCAGGCGCGACCGAGTGACACACATGGAGATGGAGATGATGGCATTGGACTGGTAGAGAGGTGTAGGAGAATGAGCGCTCATGTTCGGTCCAAGCCAAGTGATGGAGGAGATAGAGGCATTCGGATCGTAGTGTGGAGTAGGAAAGGTGCACCGATATAGGTTGAGACGAGCGATGCAAGTGGAGCACACGGACAACATGCGGGGGGAGGCTATTGTCAGGCTCGGTTTGAGAGGAGAAGCATGGTTTATTTGCTTCTAATGTTAGAGGTGGCGAAGATCTCTTGGTGCGCACAAGAGAGGTGGAGGCGCCACGGTGAGGCAGGACGGTGAGGGTCATGGGTCATCCCCGTTGGAGTACGGGTGTTCTGATTAGGAGTGCGGAGTGCGGGCACTTCGATTTGAAGTGCAAAAGAATAGAAGATGCTAGCGGTAGAGGCAAAGTTTCAAGACGACGATGATATATCTTCAAGGGAGTTTGGGAATCAAATTCAAGGTGGAGATTGTTGGGATTGTGCCTTTGATTCTTTGTATAGCTTCATGAGAATTAGATAGGGTTAGAGATCTATCATGATTAGGAGATTGGGTCTCATCATGATAAGGAGTTTGAATCCTATTCTAATTAGGAAGTTAGGCTAGCGATAGGATTTTGGTTTCCCTATATATAATCTTCTATTGTTGGAGGAAAAATCAAGGAGATAGCCAATGTTCTTGTAATCTAGGGTTAGCAGAGGGCGTAGCCTGATTCAAGAATATTGTGCGAGAGGTGAGGGTTTCGTGGTCTTTATCCGTGCAAAAGATTACAACATTGGGAGAGAATTTCGCAGTCTTTGTCCGTTCAAAAGATTGCAAGGAGTGGGTTTTAGAGAGAATATGAGAGTTGATTATGTATGTGAGGTTGAGAGTTGAGTGGTTCCTCTTGTAGTTCTCTCTGATATATAGTGAATTTCTCGTATTGTTGCCCCGTGGATGTGGGTCGAAGTTGGTCGATCGAACCACGTAAATCTCGGTGTTCTTTCTTCTTGATTGTGAGTGCTTTTATTGTGTGGATTGTTGATTGGCTTCCGAGTTGCGCATATAGTAGTAGGCGGAGAGACTAAAAGGCCCCAACAAATAGAGTTGCTGCCATTTTTTTCCTAAGAACACAGAATAGCAACCAATGATAATCACACACAAATAGCAACCAACTAGGAACAAAACGATTTTATAGTGGTTCAGATAACAATCCTACGTCTACTCTCTTCTTGCGAAGGGGTTTCCTCACTATGCAAAGAGTTATTCTAAATCACAAACTCGATTCAGTAGGCATACAAGACTGCACCCTGGAATCTACTTGAAACTAGTCATCTAACCTAGCTCTCCATAATGAGTAACAACTAGCTCTAGCTAGTACCAACCCTCAATTAGTCCGGCTTGAGTATACCATAAAAATAAGTTCAAAGCAAAACCAACACAAATAGTTAAAGCTCATAAAATCAAGAAAAAAAAAATCTTACAACCTTTTTGTTAAACAAACCCTCATTCAATGAGTATAAGTGTAGCTCGATGAAGAACCGTGTAGAGAATTAATCCAAGGGCAACTCTACTCGCTAAAATGATCCGAAGATATTGTGTGTGATGTGTAAGAGTTTGTTGAGGCTCCAGGGGTCAAATCCTTCCATAAAATCTCTCTCTCTCTCTCTCTCTCTCTCTCAATGATATAAACTCCTTAATAGGTCAGGAAAGAGATATCTTAAACTTGATAGAGATTAGAGATATATGAAACAACGAACGACTGAGATTAAATCTGAAAAACTATAATTTTGCCATGTATACCATCAATGTTGCCTCTCGACCATCAATGGTCTGGGTGTCCCATCAATGGTTGAGAGGCCTATCGGTGATATAAAAGTCTCTAGATAAAAATCATCGATGACACATATTGATCATCAATGAGCTCTTCTTACCATCGATGGTCAAAGTCCATCATCGATGGTGAGAAGGCTAAAATCAGCTCTTGAGCTGATTTTCGTGTCATTTCACCTTGTACACTTCTTATACCTATATTTACGTACTATATCATCTCAAATAAATATTAGTACCAAATGATAGTTTGTTATTACTCAAACAAGAGTAATTGTATAGACTACGTCCTAACAATCTCCCCCTTTTGATAATAACAAACTTAAAATTTAAAATACTGAAACACATGCATATTTGAGATATATAAACAACAATAATCAACACAAATACACTCTCGTGCAGAAAATAATTGATATGCAAAGCTCCCCCTACACTAATGCATCGAGTGTTTCAAAAAATTAAAATAAATGATATGCAAAAAATAAATGATATCAAACACATGTATTGTTAAAACTCCCCCTAAAATAATGCATTGAGTATTTTAAAAATTAAAAAAATTAAAACATGAAACCACTTAGAAAAAACTCACTTATACACAAACATCAATTTTCACCAAACTCTCCCCATTTTATTATTAGTAAAAGTGGAAAACCACACAAATCAAATAAAAATCATCTAAAAGGTGTACGACAGAGAAAAGCACACCGGTTCACACAAAATATTTATAGAAAAATAGTACAAATGATCAAAATTTAATGAAAATATACATGAATACAAGAGAAACATATCAAAAAGCACACATAAAACAAATATCGGTGTAAAGTGTGTGAATGATCATTACATTTTATTACACTTTTATACCCTCATTATCTATTTAATTTGAATAAATATATCTACTAATAATACTTTTTATCTTAATTTATAGATAATAAAGAATTATCGAATAAGAGTTCAAATAAAGGTTATCTTGAGCCTAAAAGATCTCCAATGAAGTGCAAAATGCATATGTTCAAAGCCCACGACCGAGTCTAGAAGCAAAATCTTAGCATTCATCACTTTCTTGGTTAGTAATTATTAATAACTTAGCCTGCAATTGATCATTAAATCAAATCTGAAAAGAAACCAAGTCAAATTCGTGCTCATGATTGTCAACTACAAAGAAAAGCGTTATCTTCCAATCCAGAAAGCAGAATTTAACATGTTATATATTAAAATTGCCTATCTCGACGAGATGAAGCCATCTAGATTGGCAGATTCTAGAAATTTCATCTGCAGTAGTAGATTATGATAGGAATCAGAATTTAATTAATATATATTCAATTATCTAAAGGCCGAGCTAAATCCTAAGATGCAAAGAGCATTTAAGAGAAGCTCAAGAGTCTTAAATGAATTAATGAAAGAGAAATGAAACCAACAAAGCCTATCTCTCAAGTATTGAATCAAGTGTGTAGATTAGTTTGAGAGATCTTATGATTATGAGGATTACTTGGGGCCTAAGCCAAATCCTATGGTTGTGAGGTTTACTTGGGGGCCAATTAGTTCTCGATTGATTATCCTAACATGATCAATTTAAGTATAAAGAGAGCAATACATAAATCATAAAAGAAATTAAAGTAGTTTCATATAATTCTAGAATTCCTACAAGAATTAGTTACTCATATTGGAAAATAAAATAAGGAAATAAAATCTATACTAGAAAGCATAAAAGAATAAAAATTAAATCTAAACTACAAACATGAAAAATAGAAATTAACTATACAATAAGAAAAAAATGAGAATAAAAGTAAATCTACACTACAAAACAAAAATTAGAAAGAAAAATATAGACAAACTACAAGGGAAGAAAGGAAATTCTACAAAGCATGAAAATAAATCTAAATAACAAAAATAAAAAAGAATGAAAGTAAATCTATACTACAAAATATGAAATATATCTAATCTACCAAAATAAAACAAGAAAATAAAATCTTAAACATGCAATTCTAAAACAATAAAATATAAGGAGAAAATAAAACTTATATTGCAAGGGGTTGGCCCATTGAAGACAAATCTTCATCTTCATTAATAAATAAAACGAAAAAATTTAAAAGGAGGAAATTTTTTTATTTATTGCAAATAAAATTTACAATTTTGAAAGGTCTTCTCAATTAAGAGTAACCCTCCTCTCTAAAGGGTGTTTATAAAATTTTTCACACTCTCTTACCCTCACTCTACCCTTTATTTATAGATAATAAGAATCTCTCATAACCCTTAGATTTTATTTTATGACAATTCCCTCTCTACAAACTCTATTTCACTGCCTTTGTCCATACATTTTTAGGACCAATTTTAGAATTTTCAAACACACACCTTCCTTGTGGGTTCGATATCTAAATTCTATATATAATTTGATAGTTGTTCTCTTATAACTTTTGTACATGTTTATTATGTGCTAATTAAGTTTTGGCGCCGTTGTCGGAGAAGGTGCTTGTAATTAGGAATTTTCTATTTTGGTTCTTTAATTTGTGTGTTTAATTGTGAAGAAATAACTTTGAAGAAGAAGATTGAGGATTGAAGATTGAAAATTGAAGATTTACTTGAAAAAGTTAGTCCTCTTTCTAGTATTTTTAATTATACCCTTTAGTTAGTTTCTCACAATTAGAGACAATTAGGAACTAATAAAACAACAAATTTTTTTCTTGTCGACCCTAATAAAATCCACCCTCCACTTGAACAACTACTAACAAGATAATAAATCCAAACAAGAGCTCTCTCTCTCTCTCTCTCTCTCTCTCTCATTTGTTTGATTGTTGACCCTAATTAAAAATAAAAATATTTTATTTTTGCATCCTTTGTAGTTACTTATAATTATTAGGGTTGCATTGCATATAGTCGAGGGAATTCACCAAAGTGATTTGAGCATGTTGATTTGAGCACTCATTTAAAAATATTCTTAAGGACAAAAGACCCCTTAATCAAGATAAGGTGAGGGATTTTATCTCCTTTTCTTAGCCCACAAATCACTAATTCCTCACTACAGAAACCCAATCCTTCTGAAACTCATTAGACATTGGCTCTCAAGGACTCGAGCTCATTAAGGAACAAGAAATCCTTAAGTGAAGCGGTTTAAGTTTGCTTGAATCCCTTGGTGTTTAAGGCAATGTTTAGGGGTTATGTTAAAGTGCTCCGCAAGGAAAGATGTACTTAGTTAGTCTTTAGCATCCCTCTAGTGTTTTTCTTACCTGACTAGCTGACCAAGTAAACTTTAATCTTTTCACTCAAGGGATTTTTGGCTAGGAGCTGGTCTAGTTGAGTCTAGACTTAACTTTAGAATTAAGGGTGATTGTTTCATGTGATTGCTTTTGATTTGTTAAGTTAGGTTTTCTTTTATCCTTCCTCTTTTCTCTCACTTATCTTTTAGGTTTTTAGTTTTTCCTCAAAAAAATAATTTTTTGTTTTCCTAGATCTTTTTCTCTAATTTTTTTAGATATATAAATCTTTTTAGTGTATGCAAATTTAGATTAGGGATAATACTAATTATTTAATCCATATTGAACCAAAATTTGAGACTAAAGATATGGCAAATCAAATGCACCAGTTCTTTAAGACATGTGTTATCCAACTAGGAATATAATCCCGTCTTGTATTAGGCTTCCGATATTAATAGAGTTAATTTTGAGCTTAGACCTCACTTCATTAATATGCTTCTGAAATTTTTAGGAAATGGATCAAGACGCACATTTTTATATCCATGTTTGAGAAAGTTTATCTCATGATTAATATTAGAGAGTTATCTGAGGATGCGATTAAGTTTAGATTTATCCCATTTACTCTTAAGGACAAAACCAAGAAATGGCTATATAGCTTACCCACAAATTCTATCTCAACCTGGGATGAATTTGTTACCGTTTTCCTAAAATTGTTTTTCTAATTCATAAAACAAGAAAGCTTAGAAACAACAGTTAGAATTTCAAGATAGTCCCAAGAGAGCTATTCTGAAAGTATTTTGATATGGTTAATGATCTTCTTATCTAATGTCCTCATCATGATCTAGAAAAATGGCGATTATGTAAAATTAACTATGAAGGATTGGATTATTCTTCAAAGATATTCTTAGAATTTATATGCCAGGGGGATTTTATGAACAAAAAATACCGATAAAGCTTGATAATTCGTAAAAAGTTTGTCTAAAAAAACCATGTAGTAGGAGCACTGTGATGAAAGAGTTTCATCAGTTCCCCCAACCAAATCTAGTGGTCCTTTCCTAGAGTTAAACATAGCCTCTAAAGTAAAAATGGCTACAATCCTGCATAGGCTAGAAGCCCTTGAAACCAAGGAACGAGCCCCAGCTCATATCAACCAAATTTCTTTTCTAGGATGTCAAAACTGTCTTTCTCCAGCCCATATTTTAGATAAATATCCTCTTTTAGGAAACAATCAACCACTAGAGTAGATAAACGCTATATTCCCGCATCCCAGAAATATCTGTTTTCTCCAACCTATAATCCGGGTTAGAGAAATTACCGAATTTTGCATAAAATTAGGAAAATTTCTTTGGAAATCATAATTTCACTCTCACTTCAACCCAATAATTTTTAGGGGAACACAGCCCATTCAACGAACCAAATAATTTTCAACAATCCACTTTGCCTTATCCAAACTAGACTCCTCATCATCAAACAGTAAATCCTATTCCTCCAAGTTTTGATCATGAGACATATTTCAATGTCCTAGAAAAGGGTTTAGAGGCCGTGGTTAAAGTTTCTACACAGACCATTAACATGTTGACTGAGAATACTAACACTCTAAATTCCTTCATGCAAACAACCAGCTAGATGCTCAACTTAAACACTCAAGCCATAGCTAGTTTAGAAATCCAACTTGGTCAACTAGCTAGTGCCGTGAATGAGAGAGCGAAGAGAAAATTTTTGAGTTAACCTGTTACAAATCCTAAGGACCCTGAATCAAGTTCAACCTATCAAGCTCAAGTGATGCAATCCATTCACTACGGTCACGGAAACGGTCGGTAATCAAGTTAGAATGCCTCTAAATTAAACTATATTTTCCTCTTCTCCTAATCAAAATGCTGAACCTGAGCAAACTCTCTCTCATTCTGATAACTCTGTTCAATAATCACCCCCTTCCTATGACCAATAACCTAAAATCGAACCTGAGCTCAATTTTGATATGTTTAAACCCATTGCTGAGAGACTCAGGCCTAGGAAAAACTCTCCTCAAGTAGAGAAAATCCTAGATACTTTCAAGAAGGTTACCGTTAATATTCCTCTCTTAGATGCAATTGAACAAATCTCCTCTTATGTAAAATTTTTGAAGAATTTGTGCACAAAAAAAGAACCACTAATGTTCCCAAAAAAAGTCTTTTTAGCTTCTAATATCAGTGACATTCTCTCAAAGCCCATACCTTTAAAACATAAGGATTCTGGTTATCCTATTATTTCATGTGTCATAAGAGTGACATTCATTGATAAGACACTTCTAGACTTAAGAGCTAGTGTGAATCTTCTTTCCTATTCAGTCAATCAATAGCTAGGGGTAGCTGAACTAAAGCCAACCAGATACACCCTACAGTTAGTTGATAGATCCATGAAAATACCCAGGGAGAAATAGAGTATGTTATGATTAAAGTTGGGGAGTTTATTTTGTTAGTGGATTTTATAGTCTTGGAAACGTAGCTCCTTTTCAATCCAAAAGGTCGTTGATATGTCATTTTGGAAGACCATTCTTACCCATTTTCGCTCGATCAATTGTAGAACCGGTCAAATAAAGCTATTCTTTGAGAACATGATTGTTGATCTCAACATTTTTAATCAAGGGAACCAGTCGATTGATTCATCAGATCAACCCCTAGAAGTAAACTACATGAGTGAAGAGTTAGAAGAAGAGAGTGAGTCAGACCCGAGTTTTGAGGAGATCTTTAATGATGAAAGCAAGATAATAGAGGAGTAAGAATCGAACTAGTCTTTAAAAAGAAAAGTATGGAGTTAGACACAAAATTCAATCGATCTCACTTTGAAGAATTTTTGTCGATGAGCTTATGTTTCTAGAAAATATAGAACAACCAGCTTATCATATCTCAACCATGAATCTTGGGTTTGAGAAAATTTTTAAAGAAGAACTGGTTGTGTTAGGATAAACTTTCATTCATATGGAACCTGAGTTCAAATTTGAGACTTGCTTCATGTTTGATCAACACCGAAAATTTAAAATGCATAACTCTTTACCTACTGCCTTCAAATGTCAGAAAAATCTTTAAAATCTCGAAATGTGTAGAACTTAAGCACATCATTGAGTTTATCATTCTAGACTTATTTAAAATTCGGGTAAAATTTTCAAAGAACAATGTATGATTTAATGTAGAACTCGAGCTTTTCATCTTAAAACTTTTATTCTACATCTTTACTCTTTCTCCCATAATAATAATAAAAATTTATTCTCTTGTTTGAGAGTTTTTGTTCTTTTGAAAAAAAAAAAAAATGAGAAAAATGAGAAAAATAAAATAATTAAAAATAAAAACCAAAAAAGAAAAAAAGAAGCGATTTTTTGCTACATCCTCCTCATACCAAAGGTAATTACAGATTTTATCATTTTATCTTTATTCTAGATCAACCAAATAAATATAAGTGCTTCATTTCCTATTTGTTTTACTTTGGCATCATATAGTTTGCATTGAGGACAATGCAAAATTTAGGTCTGAGGGTGGAGACTAGTTATCTTTTCTCTTTATTTTACCATTTCTTTTTTTTATTTTCTTTTTCTAAAAAATTTATCACTTGCCAGCTTGATAAAGTCAATTAGTAATTAATTTACTTGATGAATTTTTAAACTTTCTAGTTCTTAGTTAGTTTTATACTCAAGTTAGCCTTTTATGATAATTCTAAAGAAATAGTTTTCAAAATAGTATACTCTATCCTAGCTCTAACTTAGGGTTTTATTGGAAATACTGAAGTTTTTCATGCCTCACTTAGAGTGAATAACAATTTATCAAGTCCCCTTGATCTAAATATTTTCAAGTTATATATATATATATATATATATATATATATATATATATATATATATATATATATATATATATATATATATATATATATATATATATATATATATATATATATATATATATATATATATATATATATATATATATATATATATATATATATATAGTAAAGCTTCTATAAACTTAAGTGGATAGGTGCCATTTGTCCATCAACTTTTTAACCATTGATTTTGCATTGAGATTTGTGCTAGCATGTGATACAAATGAAGGCACAAATCTCAAAGATAGCATTGATGTGTAGCATAAATCTCAAAGCATGATAAATGGATAAAAAGTTTAACGGACAAGTGCTCATATCCCTCTTAAGTTTATAGGAGCTTTACTCTCTCTCTCTCTCTAACACACACACACACACACACACACACTCTCTCTCTCTCTCTCTCTCATAAAATAAATGATCAAGACGCTTGTGAATTGTTGGAAATAAAGAGTTAACATGTTACTTCAGAATTTCGGATAAATTTCTAGTATAACTATAATGAAAAGATTTTCTAAGAAATTTATTTTGGAGTTATATATAAAAATATTTTCTTTAGTAAAACTAGCTTTAATTAGATTGTTTAAATATATTAAGTGAATTCATTATACATTGACTTCCGCAAATTGGCAAGATGATCAAACTTTATGGGTATATTCACTACAAACCCTCCGATACTACAACTTATCCTCTAGGGTAACTTAAGTGTTTAAAGGCTCGTTGTATGCGCTAAATACAACCGCGATTCCTGCAAAAGTGAGTTAGAATTTTTTTCTTTCCTTTTTATTTTCTTTCTTTGCTAGAGGATTAGCAAAAGTTTAGGTGTGGGGGTATTTGATCATTATCTTTTATTACACTTTTATACCCATATTATCTATTTTATTTGAATAAATATATCGCTAATAATATTTTTATCTTAATTTATAGGTAATAAAGAATTATCGAATAAGAGTTCAAATGAAAATTATCTCGAGCCCAAAAGATCTTTAATGAAGCCCAAAATGCATAAGTCCAAAGCCCACGATCGAGTCTAGAAGCAAAATCTCAGCGCTCATCACTTTTTTGGTTAGTATAAATAACTTGGCCTGTAATTGAGCATCAAATCAAATCTAGAAAGAAACCAAGTCAATTTCGTGCTCAGGATAGTCAACCGCAAAGAAAAGGCGTTATCTTCTAAATTGGAAAGCATGATTTAACATGTTATATATGAAAATCGCCTATCTCAATGAGACGGAGCCATCCAAATTGGTAGATTCTAAAAATTTCATCAGCAGTAATAGATTTTGATAGAAATCTGAATTTAATTATTATATATTTAATTATTTGAAGGCCGAGCTAAATCCTAAGAAGCACAAGAGCATTTAAGAGAAGCCCAATAGTCTTAAATGAATTAATACAAAAGAAATAAATTCCACAAAGTCCATCTCTGAAGTATTGAATCAATGGTGTAGATTATTTTAAGAGATCCTATGGTTTTGAGAGTTAGCCTAAGCCAAATCCTGTGGTTGTGAGGGTTACTTGGGGCCAATTAGTTCTCGATTGATTATCCTAACATGATCAATTTAAGTATAAAGAGAGCAATACATAAATCATAAAAGAAATCAAACTAGTTTCATATAATTTTAGAATTCCTACAAGAATTAGTTACTCATATTGGAAAATAAAAATAAGGAAATAAAATCTATACTAGAAAGCATAAAAGAATAAAAATTAAATCTAAACTACAAACATGAAAAATAGAAATTAACTATACAATAAGAAAAAAATGAGAAAAATAAAAAATAATTAAAAATAAAAATATTTTATTTTTGCATCCTTTTGTAGTTACTTATAATTATTAGGGTTGCATTGCATATAGTCGAGGGAATTCACCAAAGTGATTTGAGCATGTTGATTTGAGCACTCATTTAAAAATATTCTTAAGGACAAAAGACCCCTTAATCAAGATAAGGTGAGGGATTTTATCTCCTTTTCTTAGCCCACAAATCACTAATTCCTCACTAAAACCCAATCCTTCGAAACTCATTAGACATTGGCTCTCAAGGACTCGAGCTCATTAAGGAACAAGAAATCCTTAAGTGAAGCGGTTTAAGTTTGCTTGAATCCCTTGGTGTTTAAGGCAATGTTTAGGGGTTATGTTAAAGTGCTCCGCAAGGAAAGATGTACTTAGTTAGTCTTTAGCATCCCTCTAGTGTTTTTCTTACCTGACTAGCTGACCAAGTAAACTTTAATCTTTTCACTCAAGGGATTTTTGGCTAGGAGCTGGTCTAGTTGAGTCTAGACTTAACTTTAGAATTAAGGGTGATTGTTTCATGTGATTGCTTTTGATTTGTTAAGTTAGGTTTTTCTTTTATCCTTCCTCTTTTCTCTCACTTATCTTTTAGGTTTTTAGTTTTTCCTCAAAAAATAATTTTTTTGTTTTCCTAGATCTTTTTCTCTAATTTTTTAGATATATAAATCTTTTTAGTGTATGCAAATTTAGATTAGGGATAATACTAATTATTTAATCCATATTGAACCAAAATTTGAGACTAAAGATATGGCAAATCCAAATGCACCAGTTCTTTAAGACATGTGTTATCCAACTAGGAATATAATCCCGCCTTGTATTAGGCTTCGATATTAATAGAGTTAATTTTGAGCTTAGACCTCACTTCATTAATATGCTTCAAATTTTTAGGAAATGGATCAAGACGCACATTTTATATCCATGTTTGAGAAAGTTTATCTCATGATTAATATTAGAGAGTTATCCGAGGATGCATTAAGTTTAGATTTATCCCATTTACTCTTAAGGACAAAACCAAGAAATGGCTATATAGCTTACCCACAAATTCTATCTCAACCGGGATGAATTTGTTACCATTCCTAAAATTGTTTTTCTAATTCATAAAACAAGAAGCTTAGAAACAACAGTTAGAATTTCAAGATAGTCCCAAGAGAGCTATTCGAAAGTATTTTGATATGGTTAATGATCTTCTTATCTAATGTCCTCATCATGATCTAGAAAAATGGCGATTATGTAAAATTAACTATGAAGGATTGGATTATTCTTCAAAGATATTCTTAGAATTTATATGCCAGGGGGATTTTATGAACAAAAAATACCGATAAAGCTTGATAATTAAGTAAAAGTTTGTCTAAAAACCATGTAGTAGAACCATGTGATGAAAGAGTTTCATCAGTTCCCCCAACCAAATCTAGTGGTCCTTTCCTAGAGTTAAACATAGCCTCTAAAGTAAACATGGCTACAATCCTGCATAGGCTAGAAGCCCTTGAAACCAAGGAACGAGCCCCAGCTCATATCAACCAAATTTCTTTTCTAGGATGTCAAAACTGTCTTTCTCCAGCCCATATTTTAGATAAATATCCTCTTTTAGGAAACAATCAACCACTAGAGTAGATAAACGCTATATTCCCGCATCCCAGAAATATCTGTTTTCTCCAACCTATAATCCGGGTTAGAGAAATTACCCGAATTTTGCATAAAATTAGGAAAATTTCTTTGGAAATCATAATTTCACTCTCACTTCAACCCAATAATTTTTTAGGGGGAACACAGTTCCATTCAACGAACCAAATAATTTTCAACAATCCACTTTGCCTTATCCAAACTAGACTCCTCATCATCAAACAGTAAATCCTATTCCTCCAAGTTTTGATCATGAGACATATTTCAATGTCCTAGAAAAGGGTTTAGAGGCCGTGGTTAAAGTTTCTACACAGACCATTAACATGTTGACTGAGAATACTAACACTCTAAATTCCTTCATGCAAACAACCAGCTAGATGCTCAACTTAAACACTCAAGCCATAGCTAGTTTAGAAATCCAACTTGGTCAACTAGCTAGTGCCGTGAATGAGAGGCGAAGAAAATTTTGAGTTAACACATTACAAATCCTAAGGACCACGAATCAAGTTCAACCTATCAAGCTCAAGTGATGCAATCCATTCACTACGGCCACGAAACGGTCGGTAATCAAGTTAGAATGCCTCTAAATTAAACTATATTTTCCTCTTCTCCTAATCAAAATGTCAACCCGAGCAAACTCTCTCATTCGATAACTCGTTCAATAATCACCCCTTCCTATGACCAATAACCTAAAATCGAACTGAGCTCAATTTTGATATGTTTAAACCCATTCTTTGAGACTCGTGCCTAGGAAAAACTCTCCTCAAGTAGAGAAAATCCTAGATACTTTCAAGAAGGTTACCGTTAATATTCCTCTCTTAGATGCAATTGAACAAATCTCCTCTTATGTAAAATTTTTGAAGAATTTGTGCACAAAAAAGAACCACTAATGTTCCCAAAAAGTCTTTTAGCTTCTAATATCGTGACATTCTCTCAAAGCCCATACCTTTAAAACATAAGGATTCTGGTTATCCTATTATTTCATGTGTCATAAGAGTGACATTCATTGATAAGACACTTCTAGACTTAAGAGCTAGTGTGAATCTTCTTTCCTATTCAGTCAATCAATAGCTAGGGGTAGCTGAACTAAAGCCAACCAGATACACCCTACAGTTAGTTGATAGATCCATGAAAATACCCAGGGAGAAATAGAGTATGTTATGATTAAAGTTGGGGAGTTTATTTTGTTAGTGGATTTTATAGTCTTGGAAACGTAGCTCCTTTTCAATCCAAAAGGTCAGTGATATGTCATTTTTGGAAGACCATTCTTACCCATTTTCAGTGCTCTGATCAATTGTAGAACTGGTCAAATAAAGCTATTCTTTGAGAACATGACTGTTGATCTCAACATTTTTAATCAAGGGAACCAGTCGATTGATTCATCAGATCAACCCCTAGAAGTAAACTACATGAGTGAAGAGTTAGAAGAAGAGAGTGAGTCAGACCCGAGTTTTGAGGAGATCTTTAATGATGAAAGCAAGATAATAGAGGAGTAAGAATCAGAACTAGTCTTTAAAAAGAAAAGTATGGAGTTAGACACAAAATTCAATCGATCTCACTTTGAAGAATTTTTGTCGATGAGCTTATGTTTCTAGAAAATATAGAACAACCAACTTATCATATCTCAACCATGAATCTTGGGTTTGAGAAAATTTTAAAGAAGAACTGGTTGTGTTAGGATAAACTTTCATTCATATGGAACACGAGTTCAAATTTGAGACTTGCTTCATGTTTGATCAACACCGAAAATTTAAAATGCATAACTCTTTACCTACTGTCTTCAAATCTTTGTAAAATCTTTAAAAATCTCGAAATGTGTAGAACTTAAGCACATCATTGAGTTTATCATTCTAGACTTATTTAAAATTCGGGTAAAATTTTCAACAACAATGTATGATTTAATGTAGAACTCGAGCTTTTCATCTTAAAACTTTTATTCTACATCTTTACTCTTTCTCCCATAATAATAATAAAAATTTATTCTCTTGTTTGAGAGTTTTTGTTCTTTTGAAAAAAAGAAAAAAATGAGAATAAAAGTAAATCTAAACTATAAAATAGCAATGCAAGAAAGTAAATTTATACTACAAAATAAAAATGTAAGAAAATAACAAAAATAAAAAAGAATGAAAGTAAATCTATACTACAAAATATGAAATATATCTAATCTACCAAAATAAAACAAGAAAATAAAATCTTAAACATGCAATTCTAAAACAATAAAATATAAGGAGAAAATAAAACTTATATTGCAAGGGGTTGGCCCATTGAAGACAAATCTTCATCTTCATTAATAAATAAAACGAAAAAATTTAAAAGGAGGAAATTTTTTTATTTATTGCAAATAAAATTTACAATTTTGAAAGGTCTTCTCAATTAAGAGTAATTCTCCTCTCCAAATGGAGTTTTATAAAATTTTTCACACTCTCTTACCCTCACTCTACCCTTTATTTATAGATAATAAAGAATTATCGAATAAGAGTTCAAATGAAAATTATCTCGAGCCCAAAAGATCTTTAATGAAGCCCAAAATGCATAAGTCCAAAGCCCACGATCGAGTCTAGAAGCAAAATCTTAGCATTCATCACTTTCTTGGTTAGTAATTATTAATAACTTAGCCGCAATTGATCATTAAATCAAATCAAAAGAAACCAAGTCAAATTCGTGCTCATGATTGTCAACTACAAAGAAAAGCGTTATCTTCTAAATTGGAAAGCATGATTTAACATGTTATATATGAAAATCGCCTATCTCAATGAGACGAGCCATCCAAATTGGTAGATTCTAAAAATTTCATCAGCAGTAATAGATTTTGATAGAAATCTGAATTTAATTATTATATATTTAATTATTTGAAGGCCGAGCTAAATCCTAAGATGCAAAGAGCATTTAAGAGAAGCCCAATAGTCTTAAATGAATTAATACAAAAGAAATAAATTCCACAAAGTCCATCTCAAGTATTGAATCAAGTGTGTAGATTAGTTTGAGAGATCTTATGATTATGAGGATTACTTGGGGCTAAGCCAAATCCTATGGTTGTGAGGTTTACTTGGGGCCAATTAGTTCTCCGATTGATTATCCTAACATGATCAATTTAAGTATAAAGAGAGCAATACATAAATCATAAAAGAAATTAAAGTAGTTTCATATAATTCTAGAATTCCTACAAGAATTAGTTACTCATATTGGAAAATAAAAATAAGGAAATAAAATCTATACTAGAAAGCATAAAAGAATAAAAATTAAATCTAAACTACAAACATGAAAAATAGAAATTAACTATACAATAAGAAAAAAATGAGAATAAAAGTAAATCTAAACTATAAAATAGCAATGCAAGAAAGTAAATTTATACTACAAAATAAAAATGTAAGAAAATAACAAAAATAAAAGAACATAAAAATCTACTCTACAAGGCATCAAAATAAATCTAATCTATTAACATAAAAAAAATCCTAAAACATGAATATCTAAAGTAAGAAAATAAAAGAGAAAAAGGAAAACTTACATTACAAGTGGTTGATCCCTTGAAAGTAAATCTTCATCTTCATCAATCAATAAAGAGAAAAAGAAAAATTTGAAGAGGTCAATTTTTTTATTAATTGTAAACAATGTTTATAATTTTGGAAGGTCTTCTCAATTAAGAGTAATTCTCCTCTCCAAATGGAGTTTTATAAAAATTTTCACACTCTCAAACCCTTAATCTCTATCCCTATTTATAGAGTATTACAATAAATATTAACCGTTAGATCAAACTTAACCCTCAAGTAAGATAATTATAGCCTTTAATTCGTAACTGTTTACTAGGTATCGATACTAGTATCAATATAGGTATTGATACTAGTATCGTTATATAAATATTGATACACCTATCGATACTAGTATCGTCTGAGATGTTGACACAAGTATCGATACACACATCGATACTTCTTCAATCCCTAGCCGAATTTCGTAGGCTCTCT
>CM022709.1:8552840-8704670 GCA_012295165.1 Asparagus setaceus
CACTTCGTTTTCATATTCTTAATTTAGTTTACGCTATTATAATATATATTAGTTAAGTAAATAATTCAAATAGAAATATATCATTAATAATTTTAATTAGCTAATTAGATATGTCAATTTGATAAAATTTTATATGATTTATTATGTTGATCAATTTTTCGATAGGACAAGATACTAGTTTCCTATATTAACATGTAAGATTAGTATTTAAATATAAAATAAATTCAAAAATAAAACAATAAAAAATAAAGTAAAAGTAAAATGTTTACCTATTGAGCATTCATATCAAGAGAAGAGCCATCAATCCTTGATTACACAACACAATCTCAATTCTAAAAATAGAAAAATAACAATTAGAATTAGAATAAGCAAATATTTTCATTAGGTAGATATTCATTAGTAATTAAGAATAAAATTTAGGATAATAAAAATTAATAGGGATGAACCTAACTAATTGAAACCAAGAAAAAGTTTCTTTCTCAAAATCTTCTATTTTAAATGCACAATAAAATTGGATAGTAGTTAATCTAAGTAAACTTGAAAAAAAATTAGATTTTTGAACTAAAATAAATAAAAAAATTAAACCCAAATAATTATCAACAACCTTACCGATCAATTAAAATAAAATATTTTTATTTTAGCATAAAAGCCGAAAGAAAAATAATAACAAATAAAAAAATGGAAATTCTTACCTACAAGTCAAATCAAGAGAAGAGGACTCAATTCAGAGTTCTAAAATACCTTTGTCAATCCTAAAGAGATAAAATAAACAAACTAGAGCATAGTGAATTGTTTGAAGTACAAGTCATATTGGGACAAGAGCAAGGCCCATTTAGCCAACGCCAACTCATTGAGGCGGGCGGGTCATAAATATCGGACGGATTTCGTTAGAATAACATAAATCGTGCGTCAGGCTAAATAGTGCCGCATTTTACGAATCGCGAACACTAATGCAAAGGCCTTTGCTTCTCGACCATTGGATATCGAGACTTCGGCCAGGACTAATGTTATTACTCGGGTAATACTGCGCACATTGCGTGACCGTATGCGTCGTCTTGTCGTAAAGCGCTGCAAGTGATCCGTTGCCTTGGCGTAGATCAAAAGCGGTTTTCCGACCCTGATGCAACAAACGGGAGGTTTAGCGAGATAAGATCTCTTCAAGCCTTTACGGCGGTCGTCCCAAATAAGCGACGCACCCTTCTTGTTCAACTTGGAAGCGGTTGGCACTTCCGGATAGGTTCGATATGAACCGTCGGATGTATGCCAATCGCCCTTGTAACCCACGAGTTCTCTCGATTTCGGAGGTTGCAATTCTTGAATTGCCTTCACTTTGTCGGATCGGCGTGGATTCCTTTGCGGTGCGACGAAGAAGGAACTTGCCCTGGACATCAAGGAAGGATTTGGCGGGGTTCATCTTTAGGCGATGAGCTCGCATGAGCTCGAAAACCGTTCTAAGATCTTTGATGTGATCTCTCTTTGTCACGGCTTTTCACGACCAAATCGTCAGCGTAGCATTATTTGTTTTGGGAGATGATCTTGGAAAATCTCCGTCATTGCTGTTGGTATGTCGGCGTTCTTAAGCCGAGCGGCATGACCGTGTAGCAAAATATGCGATGGATTACGAGCGGCGTGTGTTTAGCGTCATCGGGGTGCATCTTGATTTGATTATACCCGAAAAGCCATCCATAAAGGACATCCTCTCGAATCCATGTATTGTCAACTATGCGTCGGTGATTGGCGGAGGAAATCATCCTTTGGGCAGCGGCGTTTAGGTCTCTGTAGTGACCACGGTCCTATCGAACCATTCTTCTTCATGGCCGGGACTATATTAGCCACCAATCCGGATGTTGAATTTCTTCGATGAATCCGATTCTATGAGTTTCTTACTGCCGTCAGCGATTGCTTGCAATATTTGTGGACGAAACCGTCTTCTTTGTTGCTTGGCGGGTTTGACATCCATCTTGATGTTGAGATGTGTCGCCACATTAGAATCGGAATCTGGCATGTCCCGTAGCTCGGCCGAATACATCGATATACTCCGATCAAGGCAATAACTCTTCCTTTTCTTCCAGGGGAGAGTATTGCGATGTTTATGAGTTTAGGATGCTCTTCATCCCCATATTAACACGGACTACCTCATCCTTAGTGGGGGGTTCTCTTTGTTCGAACCTATCCCCAAACTGCTCTTGGAGTTGATGGATCCATGGGTCTTCCCATGTTGGCATGTCTTCATCACTCTCAACAGTAGCAGGATCAACTGAAGCCATATTTGACATTAAAGCCTTGAAAGCTTCTCAGAGGGTGTATCGAATCCCAACCGAAGAATCGGGAGGAATGTCAGTCTCCCTCATTGGGTGGATTATTATCAATCGACCATGAGCATTCATCTTATGAGGAGGATTAGTATCCCAATCCCGTCACGAATGCATGTAGTTATCGGCTTCCCTCTTGGGACATATGCGCTCTGGGGAGGGACTCGAGGACCTGCCCAAAACATAGACCTTCCCCTTGTGTCAAGTTATACCCCATTTTTCATGATACCCGGTGTTTTGGACTATATCTGAATGTGTGGAGGATAGGTCCATTGTCGTCTTAAATCGTTTTCTAGAAATGATTGGTTGGGCGCATCTCCTTTATCGTAAACCAAGTCTTTTCACTACTCGATCTTAGGTGGGATGACAAGTCTTTGTCCCAAAAGAGTCTCGCAACTGCTTTTGTGTAAAGCAAAATGACTGAATTGGTAGGTGCAACTCTGGATCATTGTATAAACCTGTCATTACATCATTCAAAGACAAAGGGTACTCTAAATCGTCATTTATTGATTCATCGGCAATTTGCCAATTACAATGTTCATTTGACGATTCTTCATCGTCAAGATTGATTACAAAGACAATGTCATTTAGAACAAAACCACCACTATAACCAAGCGGAAGCCGATTATCGGCTTCTCCACATTTGTCGTGCCTTGGGCGATGATTGATTCCGGACTCATTGCGGTAGAGGAGAATCGATGAAATAATTCTCCATCCCCTTAGCGGTTGTTTGTCGCGACCACGTCTTGACCTCATTATTAGTGTCTACATTTTGAGACAGTAAGAGTAAACGGGGACTATAACGTTATTGTGGATCCAAAGTCATTGACAATAAGTTATAGGAAGTCTACGTCGAAATCACATAGCGGTGACTTAGGACTTTAATCCCCATTGCACTTTATCAGGATTTTACCAGCGGTATTCGCGGTAAAAGTTGGGATGATTGTCATTGATTTGAACTTGCTTCACGGCTTCTTTGGCCTACAACAAAATTCAAAAGAAATATAGCCTTTTATTTTAAGGCTTACAATGAAAATCAAAAGATTACAACTTTTTATCCTTGTGAACAAACACGAGGATCTGTTATATCGAGGTCCACCGGCTTGCGTGGGTTCTTTACTGTGTAGGGACTTTTTGTGTCGTGGACCACAGCGCAATTCAATCAAGTAGGGCCGGGTTGCGGAACTACATCTGAGATGTAAGGGGCTCGTTTCCGAAGGCTTGGCTGAGGAATCACACTCACGAAGAGGATGGCTGCGGGGATCGCTTGAAGGAGAGGATCAGGGGCGGGTGAGATCTACAAGGAGAAATCCTGGCGCTATCCACGAGGTTAAGGCGAAGCAACCTAGAGGGTATCTGTGGATTGACCAGAATTGATTACCTTCGGCTTATAGATCGGGCGTCATTTGGACTTGTGCTCGTCGGTGCTCGAACAGTGCGTCGGCGGCTCGTGGATCCGTGAGAACTCTTTAGAAAATCTCGAAAATCCGCGCTCAAGTCCAAAGCCAAATTCTCCAAATTCTCTCTCAAAGCCCGTCAAAGTCCCGGCACGAAGTCAAAATCCCGGAAGACCCTCCAATTTATTTATACAATGGGGGTGCATCTAACCAAGTGGCTCGGCCACTTGGTGGAGCCACCTCGACCTTGGTAGAGCACCTCATTAAGTTGGTAGGGGTGGCTCGGCCAAAGTGGCAGCCTCCCTCGACCACTTGGCGAGGCACCTCGACAACTGGCGAGGTGCCTCGACAAATGGTATCCTATAACCATTTGGTAGGAGGTGTCGCCTGGTCGTTTTTCCGTCGTTTCGTGGTTTAGCGTCGTTTCTCGGTCGATTCTTCGCCGATTCTTGGGACATATCGGGAGGGACTTCGAGGACCTGCGCCCAAAACATAGACCTTCTGTGTCAAGTTATACCCCATTTTCGATACCCGGTGTTTGGACTATATCTGAATGTGTGGAGGATAGGTCCATTGTCGTCTTGATGGTTTTTCTAGAAATGATTATTTGGGCGCATCTCCTTTATCGTAAACCAAGTCTTTTCACTACTCGATCTTAGGGATGACAAGTGCTGTCCCAAAAGAGTCTGAGCTGCTTTGTGTAAAGCAAAATGGCTGAGTGGTAGGTGCAACTCTGGATCATTGTATAAACTTTGTCATTACATCATTCAAAGACAAAGGGTACTCTAAATCATCATTTATTGATTCATCGGCAATTTGCCAATTACAATGTTCATTTGACGATTCTTCATCGTCAAGATTGATCCAAAGGGGGTACAATGTCATTTAGAACAAAACCACCACTATAACCAAGCAGGAAGCCGGTATCGGCTTCTCCTTGCATTTGTCGTGCCTTGGTAGATGATTCGATTTAGGACTCATTAGTAGAGGAGAATCGGTGAAATAATTCTCCATCCTTAAGCGGTTGTTTGTCGCGACCACCGTCTTGACCTCATTATTAGTGTCTACATATTTGAGACAGCGATAAGAGTAAGCGGGACTATAACGTTATTGTGGATCCAAAGGTCGACCACAATAAGTTATAGGAAGTCTCTGCGTCAATCACGCCCGGTGACCGGACTTTAAGTCCCCATTTGGCACTTTATCCGGATTTTACCAGCGGTAGAGGCTGTTGTGGTAAAAGTTGGATGATTGTCATTGATTTGAACTTGCTACGGCTTCTTTACAACAAAATTCAAAAGAAATATAGCCTTTTATTTTGAAGGCTTGTGAAAATCAAAAAAGATTACAACTTTTTATCCTTGTGAACAAACACGAGGATCTGTTATATCGAGGCCAAACTGCGTGGGTTCTTTGCACTGTCTTAGGGGACTTTTTGTGTCAGTGGACGGCCGTGCAATTCAATCAAGTAGAGACCGGGTTACGGAACTACATACGGATGTAAAGGGGCTCGTTTCCGCAGAAGCAGCGCTGAGGAATCACACTCCGCGAAGGAGAGGATCGCTGCGGGGATGCACACTCCGCGAAGGAGAGGATCGGGCGGGTGAGATCTACAAGGAGAAATCTGGCCTATCCGAGGTTAAAACGAAGCTTAACCTAGAGGGTATCTGTGGATTCGACCGAATTGATTACCTTCCGCTTATAGATCGGGGCGTCATTTGGACTTGTGCTCGTCGGTGCTTTCGGAGCAGTCGTCGGCGACTCGTGGATCCGGTGAGAACTCTTTAGAAAATCCTCGAAAATCAGCCTCAAGTCCAAAGCCAAATTCTCCAAATTCTCTCTCCAAAGCCCGTCAGAGTCCCGAGCACGAGTCCAAAATCCCGAGGAAGAAGACCCCCTCAAACTTCAAGACCCCCCTGTTATACAATGGGGGTGCATCTTGCCGACCAAGTGGCTCGGCCACTTGGCCGACCACCTCGGCCCACTGGTAGAGGCACCTCACCAAGTTGGTAGAGGTGGCTCGGACAAAGTGGAGACCTCCTGACCACTTGGCGAGGAGCACCGACCAACTTGGAGGGTGCCTCGGCAAATGTGGCTCTAAACCATTTGGTAGAGGTCGCCATTGAGTCGTTTTTCCGTCGTTTTAAATGCGTTGTGGCGTTTCTCGGTCGATTCTTCCCGATTCTTTGGTCTTAGGGCTTAGTTTTGCTCGGTAATATGTGGCCCGTGTTTGAGTCCGTGCCGATCAACTTCGAGCTTAAGCGGCCCGTTTGCATGGCGGACTAAGTGCGGTTGATTCCGTCTGTCAGCGTTTGAGTTTAGTCAACTTCGGCGTCGTTTCATTGGCTGCCGTGCGTCTTGCTTAGACTCACTTCATGTACTTCGTCGACTGGCTCTGCGGCGTTTTTCGGCGTGGCGTTTTCGGCGTCGGTTTGTCGAATGGATCGTTAGTTGCCAACCCGATCCGCGAGTTTCGTTCGAGATGCGATAAGCAATTTTTATGCCCGGATACCCCTCCGTCTCGGTCGATTCTTGATAGTGCAGGATGCTGGACATGTTCGACGCCTTGTCGGTGAGGTCCCAAAGATAGCTTCAAGTCTTGATTCTTCGGGTCATCCGGTTCTTTGTAGGATTCGATAAGATCCGTCTTTATTTATTGTCGACGCTTGTTATCTTGATTGAGAAGGTGGTGGGTGAGTTTGTTTGTAACTTCGTGTCGGTTGGTTGTTGTTTGACTATCCATGGGACTTTTGGACTTATCCGTTAACGGCGAACTCCTTGTTGGCGACATGTTGGTTATGTCGATTGCATGGAATTTCATAACCCTCGATTCGGCTATTTCTTCCATCATCCGCGTGTGTTGTTGGTTTTAACGGCCGGAGGACTAATCTTTTCATGGAGATATCCTCCAGAGTTCCTTGTCGAAACAAGAGACCATTTGGCTTTTAACCATCGTCCTAGCCTTCAATGTGAGTCGACCCCTAGTTGTTGGGATATGATTATCCACGGTGGGAGAAGTTTCTTGAGGGGTTGGACCGTTGTTGGGTTATCAACAATGACTTCCGCCTCGTCATATTATTCCTCTCTTGGGTATTATGGTGGGAGGAAATTAAGGGTTATCGAGTTATCCTTAAGAATATAGGTTTATTCTCCGGGAACTCCTCGTTGAAAATTTGGAAGCGGTTTATACTACGTTATTCTGGTTGGAGTAGGATTAGGCGGCGTTGATTTGCGTCGGTGCAATCCGCCACGTCGAGTTATCCTAAGAATATTTCTTGTGAGAATATTCTTAGGGAACTTCTCGACAAATTAGGAGCGGTTTATACTCGTAATCCTAGTTGGAGTAGGATTAGGCTGAGCGTTGATTTAATTCGGTGCAATCCTGCGATCGAGTTATCCTAAGAATATTTCTTGTGAGAATATTCTTGGGAACTTCGACAAATTAGGAAGCGGTTTATACTCGTAATCTAGTTGGAGTAGGATTGGCTGACGCGTTGATTTGCGTCGGTGCAATCCATACGATCGAGTTATCCTAAGAATATTTCTTGTGAGAATATTCTTAGGAACTTCTCGCCAATTTAGGAAGCAGGTTTATACTCGTAATCCTAGTTGGAGTAGGATTAGGCGTAGTTGACGTCGATATGATCCATACGATCGAGTTATCCTAAGAATATTTTTGTGATATTCTGGGAACTTCGACAAATTGAAGCAGTTTATACTCGTAATAGTTGGGTAGGTTGGGCAACGTTGATTGGCGTCGATGCAATCCGCGATCGAGTTATCCTAAGAATATTTCTTGTGAGAATATTCTTCCGGGACCTCAATAAATTAGGAAACGGTTTATACTCGTAATCCTAGTTGGAGTAGGATTAGGCGACGTTGATTTGCGTCGGTGCAATCCGCACGATCGAGTTATCCTAAGAATATTTCTTGTGAGAATATTCTTAGGAACTTCGACAATTTAGGAAAGCAGTTTATACTCGTAATCCTAGTTGGAGTAGGATTAGGCGTTGACGTCGTCGTGATCCGCACGATCGAGTTATCCTAAGAATATTTTTTGTGAGAATATTCTTCCGAGACTTCGACAAATTAGGAAAGTTTATACTCGTAATCCTAGTTGGAGTAGGATTGAACGCCGTTGATTGGCGTCGATGCAATCCTTACGATCGAGTTATCCTAAGAATATTTCTTGTGAGAATATTCTCGGGAACTTCTCGACAAATTAGGAAGCAGTTTATTCGTAATCCTAGTTGGAGTAGGATTAGGCGTTGATTTGCGTCGGTGCCATCCGCCGCGATCGAGTTATCCTAAGAATATTTCTTGTGAAAGTATTCTTGGGAACTTCTCGATGAATTAGGCAGGTTTATACTCGTAATCCTAGTTGGAGTAGGATTAGGCTGACGTTGCGTCGAGGGAATTAGCAGTGTGTTATCACTTAGAATAAACCTTAGAATCTTTCCCAATATAGCGGAGGAATTAGGAGCCAATTCTTGGTGATTTGGCTATTTTGACATCAAACAAGATTCCAGTGGGACTCCTAATTAGGGGCTGATTAGAGTCCTAATTAGAATGATTTGGACTCAATTAGAATTCCTACTTCTTGCCAAATAGGAGTCCTTGTTCAAAGAGGATTGGGTGCATATGGGGTTGTTATAAATACCCAATCCTCCTATTCTTACGACCTAGGCGGCCTATGCTCTCTCTCTCTTTTTCACCGCTTCGCCGTCATTATCTTCTTGATCAACCACGGTATGCACGAGTTTACAAGGTCTTTTTCATCTTTTCTTCTCTCTTTTCTTTGTATATGCGGTGATAGAAAACCACGAGGGGAGAAGGGGTCATTGGCCCGAGCGGCCCGGTAGCCCAGCGGCGCCCATGGTATATCCGTCTTGGCCGGCGGCGAGGCGAGAACTGAAGCGCACGAAGCGCCACCAGCTGCGCTAAGGCATTAGCTTTGAAGCGATTTAAACGCCTGAGCTGCGCTAGGAAACTGAGCAGCGGCACTGGCGCACCGGTCCAGCGCTTTGGCGGCCGGCGTGTTGGCCCGTCGGTCTGGATTTGTTACCTGCAGGTTGTGAAATTTCGCCGGTCTTTCTTGATGCCTTTTGTTGATTTTTGGCGCATATCGACTTTATTTGTCCTCTTTGCGGTTTCGATGTCGTCGGGAAGATCCGCAGCGTTTGAGTCGATCAACTCGCCTGGCGTGAATGCTGCGCCTCCTCCTCTTCGGTGGTGCGCCCGGCGTCATCATATTCATTACATATATCGTTGTATCCCGCCGTTCTCCTTTGTGAAGCGATTGGGAAGAGCGAAATCCTCCTTTGTGGGGCCGGCGGCAGTTATTACGTTGAATTTATGACCCGCCGTTCTCCTTTGTAAGGCGATTGGGAAGCAGAGATTCTCCGCCGTGAGTTGAGGCTTCAAAGCTCACCGTCTTTAGCGGGGCGATTCCATCTGCGTACCCTTACGCCGTAGAGCGGGATATATATTGTTGCTTTGTTTATCGTTCTCCGGTGTGATGCGGGTGAAATCGTCATTACCGTTATAAGGTGTGACTCAATCTCATGGGTTTGAGAAGAGTTCTCGCCTTATCTTGTTTCCTTTTCAAGATATTCCTCCTAAATGATCATTAACCCTTTGTTCTCTTGGTGGCCGGATGCTCGATGATTATTCGTCTGCTTGAAGGCTCCCGATGTCAAGTCGATTCTTAAGGTCATCAGGAAGGCCTTTTCCCTTAGAGGCGAGCGCGTGGCCGAACACTGCATGAAGAAACACTGAAACTGAACCTACTATCATAATTTGGGATGGCGAGTTTGAGGATCGCTTCCATCATCCGCTCCACCGCCTCCCACTACACGGCCTGGCAGAAACGGGATTTCCGACCGCCCGGTATAGAGCAGGGTGGAGGAGTTAATCTTGGCCGGACCACTTCCACGAATTCAACCTATCGCCGTGAGATTGCCGGGCCAAAATCTGGCGTTCGACTCCCAGATTACGTGATGGGTCTCCTTAATTTGGAGAATGGTTTGAAACTTGCGATCTATTATCGAGGTTAGATGGGCGACCTGAGATTATTACGCCCATTCATATTGAGTATCTTGGAGAAATTTGTGTTGGTGGCCCTCGGCTAGCTAATTGTTGTGAGCAAAAGCTCACTAGGCGTATTAACTCTTGCGTACCATGTGGAGAATTTAGCCTTTTGAATCATGCGATGAGGTGATCGACTCATCAGCGGCTTCGGATCAAAGCTTCGTGAGCAGCTTTAGCGAGAAAATATCGAGCAAGAGATCATTTTCGAACTCATATGGCGGCGGTGTCGCTGCGGTATCGAGAATAAACTTGTACCACACCCATATCGAGCGTCACGGGGAATCGGGTATTTCAGAGAAGCGTTGAAGAATTTCCTGCGTGAGTGCACGAGTCGAGAATGTCGCTGAGCGTGAAGCAGTCCACGAGAAGCGTCGTCGAGAACCGCTGCTATTGCTGCGAACTACGAAGAACTTCGAAGGAAGCTAAAGCTTCGGGTTCGGCGAAGCGGGGAGGAAGAACAGCAGCCGTCAAGGTGACCTCCGCTTCCTTACATTCTGGATTGCATGATGAAGTCCGATGTCTTGCGGAGACTTCTTTGTTGGCCAGTCGTTCGATTTTATTTAGATGTATTATCATAACTTTGCTTGAATCAATTGTACGACAATTGTAGCTCCCTATATTTGCTTCAAATGAATAAGATTTATTCCTTTCATTATTTATTATGATTCTTTTATTTAGTGAAATAATTAACCATAATACTTATAGGATTTTGGCAAATCCTCGGCGTCAGCGGGTTTGATTAGCCTTTACCAACTATCGTTTGAGTTGGGCTGGCGTCGCGGATTATCTGGATCCGTTCGCCGCGTGGCGTTGTGCTAAAAGAATGAAACTCTTCTAGACTTCGTTGCTATGATATTGAATACATAGGCTTACATTTACTCTTCGGGCAAGAGACCACCCGACAGCAGCGTGTTACCGTAGACTCATCCCTTCTTAGGCCGGGGATGAAATACCCGAGTCGAACTACGGTGTCTTCTTCTCGGAAAAAGACTAAGCCGACAGCGTGTGAGGCGTTGGCTTTATCCTTCTTAGGCCGGGATAAAATGCCCGAGTCGAACTCACGGTGTCTTCTTCAATCGGAAAAAGACTAAGCGACAGCGTGTGCGTTATTTTATCCCTTCTTAGGCCGGGATAAAATGCCCCGAATCGAACCGGTGTCTTCAATGGAAAAAGACTAAGCAGCAGCGTGTTAAAGCGTCGACTTTAGGGTTATTGCCGACCCGATAGCGGGTTTGATTAACCTTTCCGACTACCGTTTGAGTTGGGCTAAGGCGTGTAGATTGTCTAAATCCGTTCTACACCTAGCGTTGTGCTAAAAAATGAAACTCTCTTAGACTTAATGCTACGATGTTGAATCACGGGCTTGTCTTTTCACGGGGAAGGCTAACGGCAGCGTGGTGGCGTTGGCTTTATCCTTCTTAGGGCGGGATAAAATGCCCCGAGTCGAACTACGGTGTCTTCTTCAATGGAAAAAGACTAAGCCGGCAGCGTGTGAAGCTGTTGGCTTTTAGTTATTGGCCAACCCCGACCCTCAGCGGGTTTGATGAGCCTTTACCGACTACAGTTTGAGTTGGGTTAGCATGAATTATCTAAATCCGTTCTACACACAGCGTTGTGCTAAAAGAATAGAAACTCTCGGACTTAATGCTACGATGTTGAATACGTAGGCCGTCTTTTCGCGGAAGACTAACCCGGCAATATGTTACGTAGACTCATCCCTTCTTAGGCCGGGATGAAATACCCAATCGAACTCGGTGTCTTCTTTCGGAAAAAGACTAAGCAAACCCAGCGTGTGGCGTTGGCTTTATCCTTCTTAGGCCGGGATAAAATGCCCCAGTCGAACTCTGGTGTCTTCTTCAATCGGAGAAAGACTAAGCAAACTAGCAGCGTGTGAGGCGTTGGCTTTATCCTCTTAGGCTTAGGGATAAAATGCCCCAGTCGAACTCTGTGTCTTCTTCCAATCGGAGAAAACTAAGCCCGACAGCAGCGTGTGGCGTCGGCTTTATCCTTCTTAGGAGCGGGATAAAATGCCCAAAGATGAATCTTGGTGTCTTCTTTAGTGGGAGAATGGTGAACGGTTAAGATTGATTGAGGTGGGAAAGGAAGAATGTGTTCTATTTCAGGGATGAGGCTAACAATGAGATTCGCTAGCCAGGAATCGAAAAACTTCGGTGACGATTCGGACTACACGATGCGAAAATCTCGGCATATACCGCCGGTCGGCTACAAGATGAAAGGTGGACCTAAGAGTGGGATCTCACTCGAGAACCGAAAAGACTTTCGGAGTGACCGGTCCGGACAACACAGTGCAAATCGGCCTTATACCGGTCGACGAGATGAAGATGGAACTAAGAGTGGGATCTCCACTCAGAAACGGAAGAGACTTCGAGGCGACCGATCGGACAACACGATGCGAAAATCCGGCGCATACCTTGGTCGGCTACCTAAGATGAAGATGGAACTAAGAGTGGGATCTCCACTCGAAGAGCGAAAGAGACTTCGAGGCGACGGTCCGGACAACACAGTCGAAAATCCGGCGCATACCTTCGATCGGCTACGAGATGAAGATGGAACTAAGAGTGGGATCTCCACTCAGAACGAAGACTTCGAGGCGACCTTGATCGGACAACACAGTGCGAAAATCCCGGTAGGCGCTACAGATGAAGATGGAACTAAGAGTGGGATCTCACTCGAGCCGAAGAAACTTCAGGCGACCTTGTCGGACAACAGTGCGAAAATCCGTATACAACTTTGGTGGCTACCTAGATGAAAGATGGAAAGAACCCTTCCGTTTATCACGAAAAGGATCTTACGCTTGGAGAGGAAGAATTTTATATTCTATCTCCGTAAAGGAGGATTGATTGGGCCTCTTTCATAGAAGGAATCAAGAGGATTTTGGTAATGTACGAAGAATTTGTAGACCTACCGTCGAATTTGATGGAAATTATGATGGAGGACAAATCTAGGGTTATCCTCGAAAAGTGGGTGAAATGTCCCAGGAACTTCCGTCGAAGCGGGTTATCACGAAGATACTAAGGGTAGTATTTCTTGGGAACTTCCTCGGCATTAATTGCGGTTAGCCACTGGGTAATTAGGCGATAGCACCATTGGAGTAAACCGTTTCTATTACAAGCGGACCCTCCCATTTAGGTTGAATTTACCTTTCTTTTTGGAAGTGAGGATTATCGATTAGTCGGCGGAGGACCAAATCTCCTTCTCTAAAGGTTCTCTGTCGAACTTTCTTGTTGAAAGCCCTCGACATCCTAGCTTGGTAGAACTCAATGCATTGTTGAGCTTCGAGCTTTTCATCTAACATCTCGAGAGTTCTTGAGGCGTTCGATGTTGTTCTTCAATGCGTCATCTCCGTTGCAAGGCAATGGAGTGGCGGAATCTGAATTTCCATGGGAGCGCGCTACATCCGTGAACCGGGGAATCGGGGTCTCTCCGGTTGGCGTGCGTCACGATGCGTCGCGATATGCCCGAGTGCTTCTCGAGTTTATCATCGGTCTAAGCTTGTTACTCTTCACAAGCGGAATTTTGATGTCGTCTTGTTGAATGCTTGGCTAATCCATTTCTTCTGGGATTATAAAGGCATTGTGAGACATCTTGTATCTTGAATTTCATAAAACGATGAAGGAATTGCGATGAATTGGGGACCATTATCATGCGATCCGTCTCGGGACACCGTGTCGATAAATGACATGGTGTTTGATAAGCAACGGCAATTTCGCCTTGACTTCTTTTAAGCGGGATTGCTTACGCCCACTTGGAAGTAGTCGGTGATCGCTAGAATAAACCGATCGCCTTTGAGCCGGAGGAAAAATGGGACCTCGGCGTCCATTCCCCATGTCTCGAATGGCGGGATGTGGCGAAGGATACAAGCTGCTTTCGGAGGCGATGCATATAATGTGAATTTGACGCGTGGCATTTCGGCGTGCTCGGCCGCGTCATTAATCATTGTTGGCGAATAGCCCATTCTCGATTGATCGTAGAGCTTGGGACCGGGTGGTGCGCACCACATTCACCGCCGTGTGCTTCAAGGACCTCTCCTGCCTCTTTGTTTGAGGCATCGAACAAAGACCATCGTACCCTCGTGATATAGCGTCACGGGTTTGAGTGTCATAAAAGAATCTTGGAGTTCTTCGCGGATTGACTCTCTCTCCCTCCGTCTTCGTGAGAATGCCATGTAAGGCGTGGTCGATGATAGGAATATCTCGGGGCTCCAACTTGGTTTGGGTTGCATGTACCTCTTTGGTAACTATCCCTTTGTCTTCTTGTACCTCATCATATATCGGTACAAAAGTTGGTGAGTCTGACGGTAACTAGTTGCTTTCGGTCTGGGAGGTTGTGCTAGCGACTGCGCTAATGCCGCGGTGCATCCATGGCGTTTTGCGAGGATATATTCGATGAAGAATTCTTGAATGAGTCCGCCATTTCATGACTATCGATGATAGGGGATTAGATCGGATTCGACCGTAGTCACCGCGAACTGCTTAACTATCAATTGCGAATCGCCATGCGCTTGAGATATTGACCCGACTCCTTGGCGAAACTAAGTCCAATAAGTAGCGCATTGTATTCCTTCGTTATTAGAGCAAGGTTCGTGAGTGAATAAGCCGGGGGCATGACATGATTCCAGGGGAAACTAAAACAACCCGACTCGGAAATCTTAGAACATCAGGGGCACTTGCGTTGGTAGCTTCGAGAAGCTCCATCAAAATATAGTCGCCATATTTGTTGGTGCGATGTAGCGTTGACTTCTGGACTTCATCAGGAAGATCATCATATAAGCTCAAGCGCTCCGTTGTTGGTACGCAACCAGAGATCATAAAATTGTCCTTTGGCCGACACGTTGTTTGAAATACAAGTCATATTGGGACAAGAGCAGGCCCATTCGGCCGACGCCCTGACTCATTGAGGTCGGCTGGGTCATAAATATTCGGACGGATTCGTTACGGATAACATAAATGCGTGCATCCGAACTAAATAATGCCGCATTTTACGAATCGCGAACACTAATGCAAAGACCGCTTCACCGACCATTGGATATCGAGACTTCGGCACCGACTAATGTTATTTCGAGTATCTGCTTTGCTGTTCGTGACCGCGTCGTAGTCTTGTAAAGCAACGAGTGATCCGTTGCCTTGGCGTAGATCAAAAGCGGTTTTCGGCCGTGGTTAACAAAAACGAGGAGGTTTAGCGAGATAAGACTTGATCTCCGAATGCCCCGGCGTCGTCCCAATATATGGCGCCCTTCTTATTCAATTTTGAGAGCGGTTGGCACTTCCTAGATAGGTTGATATGAATCGTCGGTGTAAACCCATACGTATGTAACCCGAGGTTCTCTCGAGATTTCGGTTGCAACTCTTGAATCGCCCACTTTGTCGGGATCGGCGTGGATTCCTTTGTCGGTGGCGACAAAGCAGGAACTTGCGCCCTGGACATCCCAAGGAAGTTTGGCGGGGTTCATCTTTAGCCGATGAGTCGCATGAGTTCGAATACCGTTCTAAGATCTTTGATGTGATCTCCTTTGTCACGGCTTTCACGACCAAATCGTCGGCGTATTATTGACCGTTTTCCGAAGATGATCCCGGAAAATCTCTGTCATTGCTTCCATTATGGTATGTTAGCATTTTGAGAGCGACGGCATGGCCAGATGTAGCAATATATGGATAGGCTTCGGAATTTGTGTGTTTGGCGTCATCGGGGTGCATCTTGATTTGATTATACCGAAAAGCCATCCATAAGGACATTCTTTCAAATCCACCGCGTGTGTCGACTATGACAGGTGATTGGTGAGAGAAAGTCGTCTTTGGGGACAGCATTCAGTCTCTATAGTCGACCACAGTCCTAATCGAACCATTCTTCTTCATGGCCGGGACTATATTAGCCACCCAATCCGGATCTTTGAATTTCCTCGATGAATCCGATTCTATGAGTTTCTTCGCCGTCAGCGATTGCCTCCAATATTTGTGGGCGAAACCGTCTTTCTTTGTTGCTTGGCGGGTTTGACATCCGCCTTGATGTTGGCGATGTGTTGCGCATTAGGGTGAGTCTGGCATGTCCTCGTAACTCAGGCGAATACATGATATACTCACGATTAGGGCAATCAACTCTTCCTTTTCTTCGAGGGCGTATTGCGATGTTAATGAGCTTAGGATGCTCTTCATCACCCATATAACTGGACTACCTCATCCTTAGTAGGGGTTCTCTTTGTTCGAACCTATCCCCAGGCTGCTCTTGGAGTTGATGGATCCATGGGTCTTCCCATGTTGGCATGTCTTCATCACTCTCAGCGATGCGGGGGATCAATGAAACCATATTTGACATTAAAGCCTTGAAAGCTTCTCAGAGTGGTGTCGAATCCCACAGAAGAGTCGGGGCGATGTCAGTCTCCCTCACGGGTGGATTATTATCAATCGCCACGAGCATTCATCTTAGAGGAGGATTAGTATCCCAATCCCCTTCTAAATGCATAGTAATTATCGGCTTTCCTCTTGGGACATATGCGCTTTAGGGAGGGTTCGGGGCCTCGTCCAGAAACATAGACCTTCCTTGTCAAGTCATACCCCCATCTCTTCATGATACCCGGTGTTTGGACTATATCGAATGTGTGGAGGATAGGTCCATCGTCGTCTTCGTCGTTTTCTAAGAGTGATTATTTGGGCGCATCTCCTTCACCGTAAACCAAGTCTTTTCACTACTCGATCTTCGTTGGGATGGCGAGTCTGTCCCAAAGGTCTCGGAGCTGCTTTTGTGTAAAGCAAGATGATGAGGGTTGGCGGTGCAACTACGGATCATTGTATAAACTGTCATCACATCATTCAAAGACAAAGGATACTCTAAATGTCATTTATTGATTCATGGCAATTTGCCAATTACAATGTTCATCGGCGATTCTTCATCGTCAAGATTGATTACAAGGGGTACAATGTCATTTAGAACAAAACCACCACTATAACCAAGCCGACGGTATCGGCTTCTCCACGGCTATCGTGCCTTGGGCGATGATTGATTTAGGACTCATTCCGTAGAGGAGAGAATCGGTGAAATAATTCTCCATCCCTTAAGCGGTTGTTTGTCGCGACCCGTCTTGACCTCATTATTAGTGTCTACATATTTGAGACGATGAAGAGTAGAGGGACTATAACATTATTGTGGATCCAGGTCGACCCAACAATAAGTTATAGGAAGTCTCGCGTCAATCATAGCGGTGACTTGGGACTTTAAGTCCCCATTTGGCACTTTCAGGATCTTACCAAGCGGAGAGACGTGGTGTTAAATCCATAAATCATTGTGCTGTCGATGCCGACTTCTTGGCGGGAATTCAAGATGATACATGGTAGCGAGGGCATGATGCTCCACCGTGGAACCGGATCGACTTGGATCCGGTTAACTTCCGAAGCCAATATACGGTGAAGTAGCGGCCTATCGTGCTTGGAATTCCTCGTGCGCATATCCTCCTTTGTAAAAGTGATGCGGAAGTGTTTAGTCGCAAGGTTGCATTCTTTGGGCCGACTCTTGGACTCGGCCTAATGCGGGTGAGAAAAACTTACGAATCGGCGGGGCTTCTTGAAGAGCTTCTCGTCTCTTTGATAACATAACAACTTCGTATAGAGTGATCCTTGGGGATATTATTAATTATGCCATTACATCAAAGCGGTATGGGGAGTTGAAGTTCGGTTTATCTCTTCAATCGGGCGTGGTCGAGCTGCCGGGAGTTGAACTTCATGGTTGTTTGTCTTCGCCTTTTCATTGTGGCGTCTTGGCATTGGGTGGAGGTTTCGGGTATTTGTATTTGTACTCGTGTCCACTCACGGTGGCGTGGGCTTCGGGTTCCCCGGACGGTGGAATGTTACCACTGTTCGTCATCTCCTTCGAGTGCGAAGGCATGGCATGCCTTTGCCTTCCGCTTTGACTTTTCTGATGGAGAAGAAGCTACTCATTGCTCATCTTCAAGCGAGGTGCAGGTGGATCCACAGGGACTTAGCCATTTGAGCGTATATGATACAAGTCCTTTACGGCGTTGCTTGTGTGGAGTGCGTCATTCACCGTCTTCATTGCGACTTTGACCAGCTGGTTTGGGTTCAAACCCGTCAATGATCTGACCAAAGCTTATGGACACGCATTTGCTCCGACCTTCTTTTCTTTGGGCGGCTTCATAGTGATGACCCTACGTCAATTAAAGCACGGATTTTGTCCTTAAAGTGAAGCGAGTTTAGTGGGGTGATGAAGCGCCCATGAGTACGCCGGTATCTTGGGTCATTAGTCTTCATTGCCTCCTCTTGATTGAATGGGAGGGAGCTTGATCTTGTTATTTTCCACAAGATATTTGAAGAGCCGGGAATCTCGTCGTCCACTAAAGGAATAGGACTTGGGAATCTGCTCTAAGGCCTTACGTTTTTGTGGCCAGGTTGCCACGTTGATTGTGCTGTTGCGGCCCGTATCTTCTTCTTCTCTTCTTTATTCTTTGGGGTTGGAGTTGGAGCGTTTGGTTATAACCGCGTCTTATTGCTCTTTCCCTTTGCGCGTGGGACAAAGTTCACGCCGAACTTCGTTGTCGGTGACCTCTCGCCTTTTTCCTTTTGAGGAACCTCGGCTTGCTCTCGAACCTTCGGGTCCTTCGTTATGGGCGGTCGCTGTACCCATTGCTTCAAGCACATCTATCGATAAGTTCTGTGGCGGGGTTTGGAGGATGAACTCCTGTTATTGGATCCGGCGGTTCATTGCCTTGTTCGGAATCTTTTAACAAAGATATCCACGGTTTCTCGTCTTTACGCTTCTCGTCGAGCAATGTCGATCGATACCGGTATCGTCATCAAAGAAATTGATAAGGAAGCTAGACTCCATGTCGTCCGGTATGAATACTCCGGTTGAGGCGGCGGTACCATTGAAGAAGCCCACGAAGGGTGCCAGCGAATGACCGAACCATCGGGGGTTAGTTGCGAAATAACTTCGAGGTGTGACTTGAAATAAATCAAGTCTTTGCGTCGGGGAACCCTTCCGATCAAATGGTGTGAAGTTTATTAAGTTAAACTTCGACGGGTGCGGGATTGATTCCCACTCCCTCGGGTATGGGCAAGGAATACTGTCTTCTTTACTTCTTGGCGGAAATCAATGAGTTGATTTTGCTCTCCAAGTCTTTGATCTTCTCGCTTTCTGAGCAACAACATCTATGTTTTGCCCGTTGCGAGGTTGGAGGGTTATCATCTTCTTGTGCTTCCTCGATGAATCGCTATCATCTTCATCGGCGTTGGTGGCGTGACTCGATTCACCTTGATGTTTCGTCAAGGCTTGGATCTGTTGGTCATGCATTTCTCTCATCGTGCATGGCCAACTCCATTTCTAGCGAAGTTTTCCGTTGTTTATTCAGCGCCGTCTAGCATTTTGGCCACTTGATGCATGCGATCATAAAGCGTTTCTTGGGGGCTTCCCGGCTAGATACGATATGATCGGATCGATTGAAGCAATATCCGACGCATCATCCTCATGGTATTCCCTTGAAGTTTATTATGCGGACCGTCCGGATAGTCGGGACCGCAGCGAGTTAGCCGCGTTGCGATGCTTGAAATAGCGTGGCGATGGTTCTTTCTGGTCATATTATTAGTGACCTCGGCAACTCATCCTCTCGGGATGTCATCCTTTTCGGAATCGCCTTGACCTAGGTCTTGGCGTTGGCGTAAGCCTCGGAAAACAAACTCTTTACGGCAGAGCAATACACTCGAGCACCGTCTTGATGAGCTTGGAGCACAAGCATGGCTGCATCAATTTAGGGGTTCCCGAGATTTTCGTACCCTTACCGCGGTAGTACGGCTTCGTCGGTGTGTGTCGCAGAACAATCTGCGTGTGTTGGCGTGATCTCACCGGTATAGCTTGTCGTCGTCATCGGGCAGGCGTCTCCTTCAGAGAATGGTCAAGACTACCGAAAGTAACTTCGCCTTGACTTCGCTTATGTGAGCATGAAGTTTGAGGACTCTCGGACCGATCTTTAATCCGGTTGGAGATGTCGCGAGAATCTCGGTCCTTTATGGAGCAGGTGCGGCCTCTGTGAGGAGTGACCCGTGATCCCTTTAGGAGGACCAGCGATCTTTGATAGTTGGTTTGGTGGTGGTGGCGGGGTTGGCTTCACCGGTTCAGGCGTCGCGCACTGCTGACCTTGGCGCCGGACTTGAACTTTGGCGGCGCATTACGCGCTGGCGAGCTTGCGGAGCGAGAGCATGGGCAGGCGGGGTTGGGGAACCTTGTTAGACTTGGGCAAACACGGTGATACGTTGGTGGCTTCTTTACGCCTCCTTCTTCCGGTTCGCACTGGCTTCGTGCTTAGCATAAGGTCTTGCGGCGCTTCGGATCACGCTCAGGGTGTGGAGCGGTTCCGTTTGAGCGGACCCTCGTTGGTTGGCGGCTTGGATGAAGCCGTCGATCACTTGGTGAAGCCTCTGCGTAGTCTGGATCTTAGATCCGGCCGTAGCGGACCCCATCCACGGATTGCATGACCTTGGCAAGCTTGCCATGCTGTCGTCGCCTTTGGCGGCTTCGCTTAGGCGCCGGCGCATCATCGGCGTTCATCTCGAGGCGCCATCCCGGACTTCGAGGCGCCAGCGGGATTTCTGCGCTACTGGCGTGAGTTGGACTTCGCCGTCACGGGGCTCACGGAGGCCATCGGGTTCTCCTTGTGAGACCTTCTTAGGCGAGGCCTGGATCTGGAGGAGGGTGAGATAGGTACTCCTCGAACTTCTCTGGTCGAACTTCGAACTTCGACCTCTTCTTCCAGGGATAGGGATCCGCGGTTGCGGACGGCGACCTCCGATCGAGGCGGTGGCTCCCAATGATGCCCGGCGTTCGGCGGTAAAAGTTGGGATGATTGTCATTGATTTGAACTTGCTACGGCTTCTTTGGCCTACAACAAAATTCAAAAGAAATATAAGCCTTTATTTTAAGGCTTACAATGAAAATCAAAAAGATTACAACTTTTATCCTTGTGAACAAACACGAGGATCTCTGTTATATCGAGGCCACAAGCTGTGGGTTCTTTAAATCATCATCAGGTCATTTCACCGAGAGGAAGCGAAAGCGCTGAGAATCACACTCGAAGGAGAGGATGCTTCGCGAGAGTCGCACGAAGGAGAGGATCACGGAGCGGGTGAGATCTACAAGGAGAAATCACGGCGCTATCCACGAGGTTAACGAAAGCTTAACCTAGAGGGTATCTGTAGTTCGACCAATTGATTACCTTCGGCTTATAGATCGGGCGTCATGGACTTGTGCTCGTCGGTGCTCGGAGCAGTCGTCGGCGGCTCGTGGATCATGAGAACTCTTTAGAAAATCCTCGAAAATCCGCTCAAGTCCAAAAGCCAAATTCTCCAAATTCTCTCTCAAAGCCGTCCAGAAGTCCCCGACACGAAGTCAAAATCCCGAAGAAGACCCCTCAAACTTCAAGACCCCTATACAATGGGGGCTATCTTGTAGAGCCAAGTGGCTCGACCGCCAGCTGACCACCGACCAGTTGGTAGAGGTGCCTCGGCTGGTAAGGCAGAGCCACCTTAACCATTTGGTAGAGGTAATGCATTGAGTCGTTTTTCCGTCGTTTTAGCGTCGTTTGGCGTCGTTTCTCCGTCGATTCTTCGCCGATTCTTTCGGTCTTAGGGCTTAGTTTTGCTCCGGTAATGTCGCCGTTGTGTTTGAGTCCGTGCCGATCAACTTTGAGCTTAAGCGGCCCGTTTGCATGTGGGACTAAGTACGGTTGATTCCGTCTGCGTCAGCGTTTGAGTTTAGTCAACTTCGACGCGCGTCGTTTCATTGGCTCGTCGTCTTGCCGACTCACTTCATGTACTTTCGTCGACTTCGCTCTGGCGTTTTTGGCGGCGTGGCGTTTTTCGGACGTCGGTTTGTCGAATGGATCGTTAGTTGCCAACCCGGAGTCGAGTTTCGTTCGGTCTTGATAAGCAATTTTTATGCCTGAGACCGGCGGTGTTAAATCCGTGAGATCACCGGTGCACGATGCCGTGACTTACTAGCGAGGATTCAAGGTGATACATGAGGCATGATGCTCTGTAGTGAACAGGATCGACTTGGATCGGTTAACTTCACTAGAGCCAATATACGGTGAAGTATAGCGGCCTATCGTGCTTGGAATCCCTGATGCATATCCTCCTTTGTAAAAGTAATGCGGTGTTGCCCATGAAGTTACCTTTGTTGGGCACTCTTACGGGCTCGGCTTAATCGGGTGAGGAAGACCTACGAATCGGCGGGGCCTCTTGAAGACTTCTCTTGTCTCTTTTGACAACCGCCTTCGTGAAGTGATCCTTCGGGAATATTGTAATTGGGCCATAATGTAGCGATATGGGGAGTTGGAGGTTCGGTTTGTCTCTTCTAATCGGGTGATTGAGCAAGGCGCCGGAGCTGAACTTCTTGTGCTGCTGGCGGCCACTTGCTTATCGCTTTCTCGGCAGTGAGGAGAGTTGGTACCCCAACTCGGCGAATCTTGGCATTTGGGTGGGGACTTCCGGTACTTGTATTTGTACTCCGTGTCGGCTCCTCGGTGTGGAGCCGGGTTCCGCGGCCATTTGGAATGTCACCACCGCCGTCATCTCCTCGAATTACGGAGTAGCATGGCATGCCTTTCCCTTTGACTTTTCTTCGATGAAGAAGGAGCTACCCATTGATCATCTTCAAGCGGTGCGGGTGGACCCCAGGGACTTCGCCATTTGGGGCGATATATGATACAAGTCCTTTCGGCGTTGCTTGTGTGGGTGCGTCATTCACCGTCTTCATTGCGACTTTGACCCTTGGTTTGGGTTCAAACCATGTCAATGGCAGCGACCCAAAGCTTATGGACACGCATTTGCTCGACCTTCTTTTCTTTGGCGGCTTCATAGTGATGACCCTACGTCAATTAAAGCTTGGATTTTATCCTTAAGACCGAAAGCGAGGATTTAGTGGTGTGATGAATGGCCCGTGATGCAGCGATATTTTGGGTCGTTAGTCCTCATTGCTTCCTCTTGATTCTATCGGAGGGCTTGATCTTATTTTCGACAAGATATTTGAAGAGCGGAATCTCGTCGTCCCTAAAGGAATAGGACTTGGGAATCTCCGACTCACGAGGCTTCGTTCTGTGTAGGGTTGCCATTGATTGTGCTGTTCGCGGCCGTTGTTCTTCTTCGCGATCTTTGCTCTTTGGGGTTGAGTTAGACGTTTGGTTACCTGGCTTGCCGTCTTGGCGCCTTTCTTTTCCGCTGGCGTGGGACAAAGTTAAACCCGGGCTTCGGTGTCCGGCCTCTTTCGCCTTTTCCTCTTGAGGAATCTTTCGACTGCTCTCCACGAACCTTCAAGTCCTTCGCGTTATAGGCGGTGCCGTCCCCATTGCCTCGAGCCGTCTCGACAAGTTCTTTATGGCGGTGCGGAGGATGAACTTCTTGTTGGATCCGACGGTTCATTGCCTTGTTCGAATCGTTTGACAAAGATATCCGGATTTCTCTCATACGCTTCTCGTCGAGCAAAGCGCCATCGATGCCGGTATCGTCGTCGAAGAAATTGGTGAAACTAGATTCCATATCGTCCCACTCTGAATGCTCTGCGGCAGGGCGGTTACAATCGAGCGGCCCAGAAGGGTACCAACGAATGCCAGAACCATCGGGGGCTCGTTCGGGATATCACCCCGGTGCGACTTGAAGTAAATCAAGTCGCGTGTGGGGAACCCTTCCGTCAAGCGGTGTGAAGTTTATTAAATTAAACTTTGGGGTATGGGATTGATTCCTCCCTAGGGTATGGGCAAGGGATGCGGTTTTCTTCACCTCTTGAGCGGAAATCGGTGAATTGATTTTGCTCTCGGGTCTTTGATCTTCTCGCTTTCAACTACATTATGCCCGGCGTTGCTTGTGATTCCGGGAGGGTTATCATCCTCTTGTATTTCCTCTGGTCCAAATCTTGTCATCTTGATCGACGTTGATCGGCTGGATTCACCCGATGTTTTGACAAGGCTTGGATCGTTGGTCATGCATTTCTCATCGTCTGCATGGCCAACTCCATCTCTAACTTGAAGTTCTCCCGTTGCTTATTCAGCTTCGTCTAGCATTTTAGCCACTTGATGCATGCTGATCATAAGTGTTTCTTGGGGCTCATTTGGATACGGTATGATCGAGGCAATTGCGAGCCTATATCGGCATCATCCTCGCGGGTATCCCTTTAATGGTATATCACGGACCGTCGGATAGTCCCGGACATAAGCGAAGTTAACCGTTGCGTCTGTGAGAATGGCCGTGGCGATGGTTCTTCTTTGGTGTATTATTAGTGACCTCGGCAATTCATCTTCGGGATGTCCTCCTCGGAATCGCCTTGACTGGTCTCCGGTGTCGGTGCTAAGTCTTTGGAAGACCGAAACTCTTTCTGGAGTTTCTTGCCGGCAATTGCACTCCGAGAGCACTGTTTTGATGAGCTTGGAGCACAAGCATGACCGCGTCAATTTAGGGGAATCCCTTCGAGATTTTCTCGTACCCCTTGCACGGTAATACAGCTCGTCGGCGTGTGTACCGGAGCAATCTTCCGTGTGTTGGCACGATCTTTCGGGTATAACATCGCCGTCATCAGACGAGAGCGTCTCCTTCCGAGAATGGCCAAAACTACCGAAAGTAACTCGCCTTGACTTCCGCTTATGTGAGCGTGAAGTTTCAGGGGACTCTCGGACTTCGATCTTTAATCCGGTTGGTGGGGTTACAGGAATCTCCCGGTCCTTTCGGGAACGGGTGCAGCCTCCTGTATGAGGAGTGACCCGTGATCCCTTCAGAGGACCCAAGCGATCCTTGATAGTTGGTTTGGTGGTGGTGACGGGGGTTGGCTTCACCACCGGTTCAGGTGCAGACACCTTTGACCTTGAGGCGCCGTCGGTCTTGGGCCTCGGCTTAAGTGCCGAGATAGGAGCGAGGGCAACTGGGGTTGGGGCACCGTTAGACTTGGGCTTGGCTTAAGTAGAGATAGGGCGAGGCAAGCTGGGGTTGGGGCACCGTTAGACTTGGGCCTCCAAACCTGGTGGTACGTTGGTGGCTTCTTTACCACCTCCTTCTTCAATTCGAGCCTGCGCACCAAGGCTCGTGCTCGCTAAGGAGTGCGGCTTGGATCTCTGAAGTGTGGAAGCGGTTCCGTTTGTCTGGACCCACTCGTCGGTTGGCGGCTTAGATAGACCGGTCGATCACTTGGTGAAGCCTCGCGTAGAATCTGGATCTTAGATCCGCCAGTAGCGGACCCCATCCACGGATTGCATGGCTTTGGCATTTTGCGGCGCCATGCTTTGTCGCTGCCTTTGGCGGGCTCGCTTGGAGGCAGCGCATCATCGGCGTTCATCTCGAGCCATCTGGACTTCGAGGCCGAGGGGATTTCTCGCTACTGCGGCGGCGGGTTGGACTCGCCATCACGGGGCTCTACCTCGAGGCCCATCGGGTTCTCCTTGCGGAGACCTTCTTGGGCTAGGAGGCTGGATCCAGAAGAGGGTGAGGACAAGTACTCCTCGAACTTCTCTTGGTGAACTCGAACTTCGACCTCTTCCTCCACCGGGATAGGAATCGGTACAGCGACGCGGCGACCTCCCGTCCGAGGCGGTGGCTCCCATTGGTCGCCAGCTTATTCGCGGTAAAGTTGGTTTGTTATTCATTGCTTCGTTTGAACTTGCTTCTTCTTCTTTGGCCTACAACAAAATTCAAAAGAAATGCCTTTTATTTTAAAGGCGCAATGAAAATCAAAAAGATTACAACTTTCTCCTTAGTGAACAAACACGAGGATCTCGTTATATCGGGATCCCGCTTGCGTGGAGTTCTTTGCTGTCTTGGGGACTTTTGTGTCCGTGGACCAGCCAAATCCGATCCGGTAGAGACGGGTTCCGGAACTACTGACGTAAAGGGGCTCGTTCCACGAGAAGCGAAGTGAGGGGATCACACTCACGAAGGAGAGGATCGCGCTGGGGATCACACTCCGCGAAGGAGAGGATCGCGGGCGGGTGAGATCTACTAGGAGAAATCACGGCTATCCACGAGATTAAGGCGAAGCAACCTAGAGGGTATCACGTAGTTCGACCAATTGATTACCTTCGGCTTGAGATCGAGGCGTCGGTCGACTTGTGCTCGTGGATCTCAAGAATTCTTGAGAAGATCTCGAAATCAGCTCTTAAAATCCAACCCGAGATCTCGTCCGAAGCCCGCTCTGAAATCCCGAAATCTCTCTTGAAGAAGCCCCTCCTCGAAGGCGACACCCCTATTTATACAAATCGGGGGTGTTCAGTCTTTCGGCCAAGTGCGAGCCACCTCGGCCACTTGGCGAGTCAACCTCAACCTCTGAACCGTTCATGATATTTTAAGGAAGGAGAATTATTTAAAGAAAAACTTAAAAGAAAAAAAAAGGAGAAAAACTAGTATCTATTTTGGGTAATTATTTACCCAAAATTTGCTCTTTCTGGTCTATTCATACTTATTTATTTATCTTTTTTCTTGTTGTGGGAATCCACCAACAAACAAAGGACAAACCTTGCTTATTGTATCTTTATTGATTGAATAAACCCGACATTTTTTCTCTATCTTTTCTTTATTTTATTTTTAGATCCTCGTTGGTGAAACCTCAACCACTTGGCCAGAGTTCCTCTACAAGTGGTAGAGTCGCCCGCTCTCGCCGTTTCGCGTCGTTTTTCCGTCGTTTTCCGGCGTTTTTTCATCTCTCGGGCTTAAGTTCTGTCTGTATTTGATTCCGGGACTAATTCTTGGTTCGTTCCGGCTCAACGGTCCTGAGATCCGATCGTCCGTTCAAGTCCGGTTTATCGTGCTTTGTACGCTGTGGGTTCGCCGAAGAGTTCACGTCTTAACGATTCGACGTCTGTATCATTCGATGGGTTGTCATTCGCCGACTCCCCGTCACGAGTTGGTTTCGGGGATCTTGTAAGTATTTTTCAACGCCTACACCTTCCTTGTGTCCATTTCATCTCAATACGAAACGTCGACGTTGATGGTTATTTGCGACTAATTGTCGGTCAAATAAACTGACATTTCCTGAATGAATGTAGATCACAGAATGCGCACAAACATTAGATGCATTCCTCTATAGGCTTCGTTGTAGAAGATGTCTACGAATGTTGCGTATAGGATTTGGACTTTTCATGAGCGTTGTTTTCTTTCTCATGTGGACCCACCAAATTTTGTACTTCAATATTACCTAAACAAGGATAAAATTATCCAGTGAACCTGATTCAAAATATTAAACGCCAGCTAAAATAAATTTTAGGAATTAAATTAAAATTTTTATTTTATTTAAGGGCTAGGATGCAGTTTTATAATTCAAATTTCAACCTAAATTGTGAGAGGTTTAGAATTAGGAGTCTGTGTAATTGGTAGTCAATGATTATGATCATGACTAGGATTTCAAAATCAAAGTTCTCAAACTATCTATATTCCAGTGAAGAAAGTCATAGAAAAGTTTAGTTATAATTGTAGGATTGTGCACTCAAAAGGCCAATTTTAACTTCTTGTGTTCAATAATACTACATTTTCAAAACTTTGGTTCACATTCATAGTTAATTTATCTATTTATAATTCTAATTCTAAATCTAATATAAATTTAAATATTGAAGTTCTAAATAAAATATAAATTCAGTATTTAATTTTTGTATTTAAATGAAAATTTCAAACAAATTGATATTTAAATTTGAAATAATATCCTTAAAATGTGTTAATTAGCATTTAAGTTCGGGAGGATACGTGCAATCTAGGTGAATTTTGGGAGGAAAACCACTTACAAAATAGGATCATGATCCCATTAGGTGGTAATTGGAGTATCCAATTATCTCAATCATTACCATTTATTCTAATTTTAAGGGCTAAGATGTTACTATAGGCTCCAAATATTATATTGAAAATCACTATTATCTTTAAAGCCACTATTATGAAAACCAATATTGTGTAAGTGAAAATCTTCGTGGCTTCATCTAAGTCGTTGGAATTGGAATAGAGGGTAAAAATAGGATATATTGGATACTCTCCAATTACCACTTAATTGAGGGATCGATTCCTACAAATATTGAGGATATATGCAATTAAAGTAAACTTTGAGAGGAATAACTATCTTTTATCCAAAACTATCTAGACTATATGAAATAATAATAATTCAATAAAATTATAACTTATTAATTAAATTGTAGAATAATAATTTTTGGTAATAGTGTTTAATATAGTTTTGAAGAAATTGAGAATCTAATGATGATGAAGACAGAGAGGAGCATTTTAGCGATTTCTAAAAAATAGAGAGAAAGGGCTAAAACACATTTTATTCACTTTTGGGATTGAGACACTCATTGACAAAGTCTTACGGACAAGACAAATTCCATTCAATAATTTGGGGCCTCAAACCATTGTTTCCAAAAAAATGAAAAATGAGATTCATCTAAACTCCATCGCAATTTCCATTAATAGATCGACAAATTAAGAATTTGAATGTCGGACCGCTAAACATTGGGCATACTCAATCAATTATCATAGGGAACTCTATGTTCCCCACAAATTAATTATATCAACTAACATTACGGCACGTGCAATAAATATTTAACTAATTTATTGTAAACTTTTCATAAAAATGTTAGTTGCATTTAACTATCTCAATGCTTTATTTTTAAAGTTTTATATTCTAAAGTTTGAATTTGCTTAAAATACGCTAATGTTTCTAAGAATAATTTTTGAAATATGTAATGATGTACGTAAATTTGAGACCTGGGAATGAAGATATTGGAGTATGAGAAGGTTGCTTTTCGATCCTTTATTAAATATCAACTAAATTCAATGTAGATAATACCTTTTCGAATAATAAAAACTATAAGGAGTTGTTTCAAAAACTGTACCATTTAGAATAAATAAAGAACTCTAAAATTGATCATAGTCAATTTTTCGATTGTTATATTTTGCATTGAAATATATCTAATACTTTTTTAGAAAAGAAACTTCCATTTTATATTTATATCTCTTATAACATCTATAATGATATCTCTTGTTGTAATTTTGCAAGTGAGATAATTCATTTCTTTTATGTTTCTAGAACATTTTAAAATCATGACCGAAACATAATTAAAATATTACTTATGTGAGTTTCAAATCCTATTAACACACCATGATTTGAATGTTCTAGAAGTAAGAAAACAAAGGAAGTAAAATATCTTTCTTATAAAATTACTCATGATTACAATAGGAATGAGAAATGTCCTCCATTCCTCAAAAATTCACTACCCTCACTAATTTTTTATATAGTAGTATAGATTAGACAAGTGGATAAAAGAGTTCTCTTGGCGTTTTCTTTCCCATAAGCCCATATAATACCATCTTGACAAGTGTAGAGATGGTTTTGCTTAGTTTTGTTTGATCTTTTTCCATAGTGATAACTATCCTCAAGAGTTGCACTTCTTTTATACTACTTTTATATTCTGCAAGAAATTATAAGTTTCTATGGATCGCAACTTTGTTGTATCAAGCATATAAGAGTTAGTACAACTTTTATAGTATAGTTAGCATTTTACTTTTAAGTAAGAGGTAGTTTGGTTTGCAAATTGCACTTTCAAGTAATTTGATGCAATTTGGGCATCTTGAAATAGTCATAATGCACTCAATATTAATGCAAAAGGACAAATTGTAACCAAATTTAATTTGATTTATTCTTGTTGAAACATATTTGAATGAAAACATATCTTGAATGGTAGAAATCAACACAATTTTTGCTGATCATGTTTGATGCATCAATCCAGCGTTACACATCTTAGTCTCTTAAAAAAGAGATTCCTATAACTTTTATATCCAATTTAAACTCTCATTTAAGAAAGTCAATATATGATGTCTAAGGGCTTGTTTGGTTATTTTCTTCAAATAGTTGGATATTATTTCTAAGCTCTGAATTGCAGTTCCATATTTTTCCGCATGTTTCTTAGAAAGTAAGATTTTTATTTTTTATTTTTTTGGTAAGTAAGTAAAACTTCCATTCCAAAATTTTCATAATTACATACTATCCTCGTACAATATGGGACTCAACAAAACTAGAAAAAACAACTTATATGAACCTCTCTACGATCTAATAAAGCAAAACTTTTGAGACTACCTATTTTACATTTTTTCACAAATTCGGTTCTATGGACATAGTGAACACCAAGCTCTGTTTACAGATTATCCTGAATCTTTTGAATGCAGCTGCATTTGATCTTGATATCATAGACAGCCGAATTAATACATTCCTCCATAGTCACCATTTTTTTGGAATATCATTTCATTTACGGCTTTCCATATGTAGTAGATAATGCCATGAATCAACTTTCCTTATGCTTGCTATTGAAGAACTTCCCACTTTGTGTTCAACCATATTAAAACTTCCCCATTTATCGGTAGCAACATTTGCTTAAACAAAAGCCATGGTATTTCTCCATATATGCTCTTGAATCCACACTCAAAATTAAATGATCTCTGTTCTCAACATGCATGTTACATAGCACACACTTCTCATCATCCAATATGCCATATCTCTTCAGTCTGGATTTAGTAGGTAATCTATCCCAACATGCTACCCAAAAAATAAAAGAGTGTTTAAGGATAGACATTTTCCTCCATACCTGTTTGCTCCATGAAACCTTTGGATGGTCTCCCATAAGTAGCTGATAAGTGCTCTGAGTTGAGTAAGGTTTTTCACTAGCCTTCCACAATTTGCTAGCAGGATCAAAGCATTTGAGTGCAGAATCCCTGAGCTTGAGCAACTTCTTGAAAGCCCATGAGTAATGGTTCTTGGGTTCCATAGTCTAGAAATTCAAATTCTTTATGTAATATCCATGAATCCAGCGAACCCACATTGACCTCTTATCTAGGACAATATCCCATACATGTTTTAGCATTAAGGACTTATTCATAATACTAAGAAGCTTCAGTCCCAGACCACCATTAGTTTTTGGCAAGCAAACATTATTCCAAGAAACTTTAGCTTTCCTACTATTGTGCATCTCCCCACCCATAGAAACTCCCCTGAGATTCTCTCCACTTAATCACTCTTTGAGGCAAAATAAAAATCTTGCCCCAATAATGCATCTTGAACAGCTGCACAAGTTGTAATCTACCGAAAAAGAGAAGCTTAGTAGTCCAACATTTGGTTTTACTAACCATCCTTTCAATCAATGAGCCACAATCTAAAGAGGAGAAGTTTGGAAGTGAGTGGTACACCCAAATACCTAATTGGGAGGATCCTTCTACAAAGTGCAACATATTAATGATATTCGCCTTGTATTGTGGTCTACACCTCCAAAAATACTTGACTCTTAGTTTCATTTGCACTAAGTCCAGATACTTTGGAAAAATGCACAAAACAATCAAATATATGTTTAACAGATATTAAATCACCTCTACAAAAGTAGAAGATTATCCAAAAACAGAGATGATTCATGTGCATGTTTTACACTTGGATGATAGTAAAAAGACCTTTGCTCTTGAAGACTTGCTAGGCTCCTACTCAGATATTCCATGGCCAGAACAAAAAGATAAGGAGACATAGGATCCCCCTGCCTTATACCCTTCTTCCCTTTGAACATAGGACTAAGTTGGTCATTCACCACAATAGAGAAAGAAACTATTGTGACACATTGCATAATCCACTTTCTAAATCTGTGCGGAAAGCCAAGTGCATTTAGCAAGCTATCCAGAAAAATACCAATTGAATGAGTCATAGGCTTTCCTGAGATCAACCTTAAGTGTACACCTTGGACTGATATGTTTCCTACCATACATATGCAGAACCTCTTGAGCAATCAACACATTCTGAGCAATACTTCTCCCTTTAATGAAAGCCCTTGAGCCTCATTTACAATAGTATGAATTACCTCTTTTAATCTGTTAGTTATAACATTTGTAATGCACTTGTATAACACATTACAACATGCTATAGGTCTAAATTCAGAGGCATTATTAGGACAGACAAATTTGGGCACAAGGGAGATAGATGTGGTGTTTAGAGATTTCAGAATTGTACCTGAAGAAAAAGCTTCTCACAGCCAATATGACATCCTTCCCCACAAAATTCCATGTTGTCTTGTAAAATTTTGAACTAAAACCATCAGGTCCTAGACTTTTCAGATCATTGATTTGGAACATTGCAGCTTTGATCTCAGAATCAGTTACTGGCCTACATAAGGAAATGCATTGTTCAGCTGATAAAATAGGTCCTCTAGAGATAACTTGAGGATCAATAGGATCAGTACTAGAATCAGAACCAAATAGATTCTGATAGTAAGATTTTTATTTGTTTCACCAAGAAAAGTAGCATAGAAGTTGGCTTGCATTTATTCCTTTATTTGGTTGGTAAAAAAAAAAAGGAAACCAAATTTGATGATTGGGGTTTACTCAGATTTTTCAAGTTTGGATACAAAGAAATCATCACAGTAAACATGTATCGCATAACCCATGGTGAGATTACCACATAATAATGTCATGCACCAATCTGAACTCCAATGCTCAAAAAGTGGACAACAAATATATTAGCAAGCAAGCTAGCTATAAATATGTATAAGGAGTCAAATTACAAACTCAATTCATCATCCATTTGCTTTTCTTTTTATAACCTATAGAGAGTAATGGAGCTCACCATCCAGCGTAGAAATCCCAAAAACATGATCTCACCATAAAAATTAGTTCATAAAATTTTTGGATGCATAGGCTCGGGTGTGTCAAACTCATAAAAAGGTAGCCATCCAATACATAAAGCATCAATGTAGGTTGCTACCTAATATAATTTTGTGACAATGCATCATAGCCTTTAACACAAAGAGATAACTATCCATTACAAAAAAATCCATGTAGGTTGCTAATATTAAGAATAGAGCTTTTGGGAGGAAAGAGACTTCGAGAAAAAAGAGACTTGTTTTATTCATTGTATTGAACTACTTAAATACAATAGTAAGAGGACAAATCCTAAAATTCTAATCGATGTGAGACTAAAATAAAGGAAGCGGATATCCTAATACTACTATATCTAACACTCCTTGTCAAACTTCATGGTTGGTAGAGCCATGAGTTTGGATAAGATGAGTAAAATTTTGCATAGATGGTTGTTGGCATGTCTTGGCGAGGTGGTTGAATTGGAGCACATCATTGACTAAAATTGCGAGCGTGAGATCATGTTATTGCAATGGTGATCAACCGATTATGCACCGTGGTTGAGAGGCGACCTGGGATTCTTGAGGAGAACCTGATGACTAGATCTTGCAAGCAACAAGGTCTAATATTCAGTGGACCTGTGATTGTGAGAGGTGGACTGCGGTCATGAGAGGAGAGCATGGTGACCAAATCTTGCAAGCATCGGTGTGTGGAAAATACTTAGCTAGAGAACTTGGCGGTAAGGAGGGACAAATCTTGTTAAGGCAATTCGTCAAACACTTTATGTGTAGGCGATGAAGCGGATAACATGATAACCAGCGGATGAAGCAGTACCATTGTGGCGAGTTAGGACTAGGGTTTCTTTGTGGCGGAGGTCATTATGCTGATGAGTTAGGGCTAGGGTTTGGCAATGGAAGCGGTCACGGAGTTGATGGCTCTTGGTCAACGTCAAGCATCGGTTGTCGAGTCGGTTCGCGAAGTGTTTCGGGCGGTGATGTTAGCAGTCAACATAGGAAATGCACGGTGGCGTGGCTAGATATCGAGGATCGATGATAGCGTAGTGATTGAGGTCAAAGGACAAGAAGATCACGATGGAGTTGGGCTTGGCGTCGTCGATGACGCGAAAGTGGGGCAGTGGTACATCGGTGCTTGGGCTAGAGAGCAGCCGATGAAAGTGTCGCTAGCGGGAGGAGGTGCGATTGATGATGTGGTGTGAGTTATGTAAGCGGATGTGATGTGAGGATGATGACCACGAAGTGGGTAGTGGTTGTGGTGGAGGAGTTAGTCGTCGCTTGCCGATTGATGATGTGGTAGGTGGCGCAATTGATGGCGATGTGATGCTCGCTTTGCGGGAGGTGCTCAGATTTGGCGGGCCCGACGAGAGGCTAAGAGGGCGCGGATGCGGGAGGCGTTTCGCCAGCGACTGTGGAATGCCGGGCGTTGTCGCCGGCCGGGCGACGCCATCGGACAGCTAAGTCGATGGCGCTACCGAGGGTGTGGCCGCGATGAAGGTGGCGTCGTGGATGGTGTCGAGGATGATTTCGAATCGAATCGGGATAGGTCCGGTGCGTTCGATGAGTCGAAGTATCGTCGGTGTTGCGAAAGCAAGGCCGAGGTTGAATCGAAGTTGAGGCCGGCGGGGAAGTACGTAGTTTTAGCAAAACCCCTACGCTAGGATGTAGAAGAAGAAAGAGGTCTCACGGGATCAGAGGATAGCTCGGATACCGTTAAGAATGTAGCTTTGGGAGAAAAGAGACTTCGAGAAAAGAGACTTGTTTTATTCATTAAATCAACTGCTTAAATACAAGAATAAGAGGATGTAGAGTCGAAAAAGTTTTGTTTGATTGACTTTGAAAGAATTACAATCACACCCCTCGATTCAGGAAGAAGATTGATTTGACTTCTTTGTATGGGCTTGAAGTGGCGTAAAGAAGGCTTCACTAATGCTCACGTGAGTTTCGCTTCCGCTGACGACGTAATGCAGTTGTTGATGATTGATGAAGAACTCGATCTCTCTTGGCGCAAGTGCTAGATTTTCATTCAAAGTCCTCACCAATGGCTACTCACCGCCATTATAGGGCTTTTAGCATGTAAGCGCATCCGGATTCAGGGAACGTGGGCTAACCGGCATGGACGTGGTATAACCGATGTCCACTACTTAGCCCACGTGATTGTTGCGGCTTCGTCTTTGGGTCCGCTACGGTGGCGAAGCCGATAGATGGACGAGCAGCCTTCCTCGGCCGGTGAACCTTGATCAATGACGGTTCGCTACTTGGCAAGCTTCTGGAGTAACGAGCCAGCCAAGGGGCAAATCTCACCGGATGTGTTTATACATTTTGGTTGGATGGCGAAGCCGCTATTATAGGCTTAACCTCTCGCGATTTAATATCGATGTTCACCGCTGAGCGAACCTGTATGAATATCGAGGTTTCTTCTTTGCGAACTCCTATGTACGGCGCAGGTTCACGAGCGAACCCGGTTGAATGGCGAGTTCAACTTCTTGAGGCGTAACCTGGTTGAATGGCGAGGTTCATGTTATAGCGAACCTCGGTTAAATGGCGAGTTCATTATTATAGCTAACCCGGTTAAATGGCGAGGTTCACCGCTACGTGCAACCTCGGTTGAATCGCAGGTTCACTGTAGGCGAATCTCGGTTGAAGGACAGACTACCGGCTTGGCGAACCTCACCAAAGGAGAGCTTCACTACTGGGTGAACCCGGCTGAATAAAGAGCTTTGCTTGCTTGGCTAACCTCGTCTCGAAGGAGAGCTTCGCCAAACTTTGACGTTGGGGACGAGCCTCCCAAACTTTGATAATTGTAGTTGAGCCTCGTCAAACTTAAGTGTTGCATGCAGTCCGTGTTAAAAAATAAACTTCCGCGCGGGCGTAACCTTAGATGAGGTTGAGCCTCGCTTTGACCGAAGTCTCGCTTTTGAAGTTTTAGCAACTAGGGTGCACTTCGACCGCCTCGAGGATTTTTTGATCGTTTAAGACCCCTTCAAAGTTTTCTGCTTGAATCGAGTGTGTGGGTCCGAATACTTTGAATTTTTCCTCAGCTTATCGGCTAACCTCGACGCCAACCTCGCCAGAGTTCGATATGAAGGCAAGGCCACGAACCCCGCACTCACCGACCCATGGCGTTTCGCTTCCGATTTTCTTAAATCCGCATCCACGTGGCAAATTAGGGATTAGACTTTCGAAAGTGACTTGTCACATCCCAGATCTCGGCCCAGATCTCGTGATCGATGATCACGTGAGATCCGGGCAGATATCTCTGGGCCATATTGGGTTCTTCGAGACACATATATGACAAATAAAGGCCGTAAAACCTTTCATCGCTCATCTTCTCCAAGCCGTCAATCTAAATTCATTCCCCCTTTGACGCCGGGCAATGGCCCCCAAACCGCTATCGGCAAAGGCAAAGCCTATTGGGACTTCTCGCTCGCCTTCCACCGCCCGCCACGTGCAAAGGCGAAGAGCATCAAGCCAAAACATGACTTTTAAGGTCTCAGGAGTTAATTTTACTGACGCGGATTTTCACTGAGATGATATTGCTCTCCAAGATCATATCTTTCTAATCAGGCCAATTTTTTTGCCGAGGCTTTTTGCCTCGTTTGGCTTGATAAACCTCATCGAGGTTCTTGATCTCCGATCCCCATAGGTCTCGTTGAAACTCGCTTGTTTGGCGAGGTTTGATTATTTTAGATGAAGCTCGCTTCTACGAGTCTCGCCTTTTGAATGATGAGTCTTGTTTAGCGAGGCTCGCCTTCTGTGGGATGGGTCTCGTTCACAGGCTCGCTTTCAGCGAGATGAGTCTCGCTTGGCGAGGTTTTAAGAAAGATGAGTCTCGTTTAGCAGGCTCGTCTTCCTGTGGGATGGGTCCTGCCAGGCCGCCTCTGGCGAGATGAGTCTCGCTTACAGGCTCGTTTTGGAAAGGAGCTGAGGTCTCGCGAGGCTTCGCCGTTGGATGAGCCTCGCTTTGGCAGGTTCTTGCTGGCGAGATGAGTCCCGTTTGGCAGGCTCGTTTTCGGAAAGTCGAGTCTGCTTGGCGAGGCTCGCTTTCTTGTTGGATGAGCCTCGTTTGGCGAGGTTCGTTTGTCTGGCGAAGTTCGCCCATTGATGACGAAGTTCGTCTGTTTGACGAGGTTCGCTCTTCGGAGTGACTTTGTCCTTTTGAAGTGGCGATTTGACCCTCTGAGACTAACTTCTTCTTCTCTTTTGTGTAGTTGAGCATCCTTCTACCCCCATTCCTCAACGGGGTTCTTTTGGAGCAAACGGTGCTCAAGAGGCAGAACCTGATTTCCTCTCCCCTCTTGTGAACGTTCCTGCATTTGGGGACAGGACTGAAGAGGAGTTGAGACTTCTTTCTGAACCTTCAACATCCACCTTCAGGCGTTGGATTACGGATGCCCCTTTGGAGTCTCAAGATCCCGGGACCGACAAAGCCCGCTTTTCGCTTTGGAGATGATACCAAGATCCAGACTGTTGGACTTGGGTTTGTACAAGCGGGCCTTGCGGTAAACTCACGCTACATGTTCTTGCGCAATGGAACGATTGCTCACGACCTCCTTAAGAGCCGCTTCTAATCCTCTAAGATGAATTGGGATCTAACCCCTACTAAGATGGAGTGATGTGCGGTCACTTTCTCTCGGTGTGCAAAGTGGACCGCCACGGTCATCATGTAACCGGCTCTACAACCCGGCTTTTCCAGAGGGAGCTTCCCGGTTGGCGAACCACCGCCGCGCCAACACCTTTAGTCGTGCTTTCCATAAGGTGGAGGGGCAACCGCCAAGGATTTCCAGGACTCGTCGGGTCTCGATGGGGTTCTTCGCGAATGGTGGCCTCGCATCACTGAATACATTCTAGAAGAGTATCGTGATGAATTGAGAGGTTTGGCCTGGCTCCTATCAGGCAACTCAACCGGGCTTGAGGAACAATTCTCAACGTTCTTTGGGATTTTGAAATTGTATAATCCGATACTCATACCTTCTTCACTCCGTGATCACGAATCGGGATTGCCTGCACGAGATGGCCGAGGTTTCAGGCTACCCATGGCAGTATCCGCACGAGGAGTACATCCCGGTATAAAGAGTCGACGATTTGAAAAGATCACCCCAAGTAGTGGAGACCTATGGGAAGTGATGTGCCACTATTATATTTGCACATGTAGCACTGGGTCGTCGATAAGAAGGGGAAAAGTTCATCACTATAATATTTGGGCCCACTACTCTTTGAAGGGCCGGATGATAAGGAAGGTATTGTGGTGCCCTAGGTCCTCTGAGGCGTAAATTGGCTCATGCTTCACAACCTTCCACTTTCTTATGTGACTTCCACTGGATGAGCATGGCTTCCCGGGCAGGACGACGCTTAACACTTATATTTATCGAGCGGGAGCCGATTTCTTCCAAGGCGGTATAGCGTGCTACCTCATGTTGCGGCTTAAACATATCGTCGCTCACGGCAGCCTTTGACCTAATCGGCACCGAGGTGATTTTCCTGTCATGCTCCAAGCACACAAGGCCAATATGCACTTCTTCCCGCCATGATTGGGTTCAGACCATTGCGGCTTCCTTGCTATGCTTCGCCATGGTGTTGAGAACCCAGGGTGGAATTACCATACTTATCTTATGGGTGGTTCGCTATGCATTGCCCTACTCTCTGGGTACACCTTCACATATGAGGGACAAATTACCTTTCATCCGTGAGGCTAGAGAACGTCGATTGACCAAACATTACATGGCTTTCGCGGGGGCTCTCCGACTATAAGAGTTATTCTTTTAATCGGTGCCTCTCATTTTCTCCGGGTCACATGGACAAGCTCTAGTGGATGAACCCGATGCTCGTGGTTATACCACTTTGTCGCTTTATGCTCATGGCTCATGAGCATCCACGGTATTTATTTGCCGCTTCGGGTCTATATGCGTATTGAGCCTTATCTACTATGCCGCCAGCTGCCAATTCGGTATGATCAATCAGACGTGGGTAATCCCGCTTCGCCATAACCGACGGCTGTGGCTTAGTCAAAGGAGCGTGGCTTGGTACTAGCATTCTGTCGGCAAGACAGTGCTCGCTTTTCTCTTCCGCGAACGAGACCCTCAATCCGACGACGCTCAGACAGAAGCACAATGGCAACAAACGGGAAATCGAGCTTCAACATCAACTCTTCCGGCTACGATTGATCGGGTCGTTATAGGGAAGGCCGACTTCAACGAGCCGCATTAGGGACTAAAGGAGTATTTGCACGCCGAGATCTATATCGAAACCTAAACCCTAAGCGGTAAGTGGAGCCCTCACGCCAATCCACCTCCATGGGACCTGTGAGCCATCACGCCAACCCACCCCACAGACCCGAGCGGGATATAGATGAGGCTCTAGATGAGTACAGAGCAACATGCTTCTTCGGTATTGAAGCAACTCCCGGGTTGAACTCAGATCGAGGAGGCACCTAGAGAGTTCGCTTTGGAGAACCATCGAATATATTCCGAAGATCCTCTTGAAAGCTCTACCTCGCCTGGGCCTGCTGGAGTCAGGCCTCAAGAAGCCACCCACACTTCGTGAGCCCTGGAGGAAGCCAAGCTTGGTGCCAACATCAAGGATCTAAAGACCGTGCCCCTCGGTCCAAGCGCTGTAGTCAAGCGGTGAGGAGAGAAGCCTTGATTGAAGCCGCTTGCACCAGCTCCCATTATCAAGGCCCTCCCCGAGATGCCGCTAAGAGTATACTTGATGATGCCGAAGAGTCTCCGGTGGTCGCCTGGTTGCTTCGAAGTCGAATCGGGACCCAAGACGATACAAAGAATCCCCGCCATGGTTGTGCTCGAGACCCCACCGGCTTTGACCTGCTGCCACCACTCCTTCAATTGATGTCCCGCGAACTCGCCCTTGTCTGTCCGCCCAAACCTTCTGCTGGTACCCCTCTTCTTTTGACTTGTAGGACTACTTGGTATCTATGATTCGCCATAATTTCCTCACCATCCCGAAGAATCTCCTACTCAAGTGTGGAGCGTGCCAGCGGGATTTTGCCGATCAAGGCCGATGGAACCTCTCCGGATGTGATGCAAAGCTCGAATAACGCCTGAAATTTGCCTTACCAAACCTATCCGGTAATGTGCGTAGACCCTTTTCAACAAATGGCAAAGACACGTGACCGTCTCTTCATTCTATGATTGAGGATCGGCTATGCGGCTTAGAAGAATAAGAGACGATACTCAATTTGAGCTCCAACGCAAGTACTCAAAAGAGCGTAGTATTGATCGGCTTTTTGAGACTACACTCAGATTTGAAAAGAAAAGGGTTGTAGCACCGGCGTAATCAACAACTCTGGTTGACTCACAGGCTACACTCATTGACATTCGTGCAAATTGGCGGAGGCAGAAAGTGGGCTAGCTATACGCATCGAGAAACATCAAACTCGATAGCCCAATGTGCGCATTAACGGTGCCGCCGGGTGGAAGTGAATCTAATGATCCGAAGGGCTAAGCCAGGAGCCAAATGCCGTACTTTCGACAAATGATCTTCATAAACAGCGACTTCGGAGGAGATCAAAGTCGCCACAAGGAAACTATGGTCAAGATTGCTTCCAGATCCGCCAAACTCTCGGGAACTTGTAATTCATGTATATCTTTAACTACATGATGAATAAGATTCCACTTTTTGTGTTCACTCAAAATTTTGTGGCAAGACTTTGCATTTGTAATCTGGAATTTTAGCAAACTCTATCAACTACTTGATATGTCTTTACCGGTTGCCGCTTGAACCGACTAGCCATACTTTCCCCTCAAGATGATGAGTTTTGAGGAGGTTCTTTTAGGCTTAATGCTAAAATCTCTCTATCCTTAGCCGCTCAAGGCGCTGGATTAAAAGATAAAGGCAAATTGCCCAAGTAGGTCATTAATAGGAATAAAATCATATGAGGATGATCGAATCGCCTGACATAAAAGTATAACGATTGTGATCAAAGAGTAACCGAAAGGTTCAAAGGACATGAAAGTATAACAACAGGGATTACAAACGTAATCATTTAAAGGAATGATCATGTGAAAGTAGTCGTCGCTCATTGACATGAGAGTATAACGACTATGATGGAATAAAGGTAAATTGCATGGTAGGCTACTACCGGGAATAAGATAGCTGAAAGTTGTGATCGAATCGCCTGCTGACATAAAAGTATAACGATCGTGATCGTAAAGCAAAGTTGTTCATTGACAAAAGTATAACAACAATGATTGAACAAAGTCATTCAAGGAAATGACTCGTGGGGTTAACCGAGTCGCTCATTGACATAAGAGTATAACAACTATAATTGAATAGAGCACACGATAGTGCCAATTATTCTCTAGGGAGGAGATGGGGTGTATCACTCGTTAACCACTATCTAACATAAAGTCACCGGACAAGAGACGATATGGAAATGATCAGTCGCTCGCTGGCGTAGAAGTATAACGACTGTGATCGAAAACAATCACATTGTTCAGTGGTGTGAAAGTATGACCACTGTGATCAACATGAAGACACATCATTCGATAAATCAAAATTAGGTGACAGCGTTGTTCACGGGAATTGAAACATTGGCTCATCGCTGAGTAAGCCCATGGGATGACGAACATCATTCTAAGTATGAATAACAAACGCCGGAGAATTAGAATATTCGCATCACTTGGTAGGCCAAAGGTGGATATCGTAAAGATAAAATATTGACTTGGTAAGTCAATACTTAGAAACGATAAGATAATTGACTAAGGGTAATATTTCTTGAAACTTACCATTGATGCATCATGATTTTGTCGCCTTCTTGATTGGTTAAGCTGACGCCCATTCGAAAGTAAACCACTCCACTACGAATGGTCCTTCCCATTTTGGTTCGAATTTCCTTTCTTTTGGAATTCAAAATCATTTGGCGTCGGACGGCGTTACGCAGGTCGCTTCCTTGAAAATACTATCTGGACCTTCTTGTCAAATGCTTTAGAAACTGGCCTGGTACAACTCGATCTTTGTTGAGCCTCAGTAGTCAAGCCATCCAAAGATTTCCTGGCTGGCCGACGATGATTTTCTTCATCGTCATTCCGATAGGTTAATGCTATTCAGGGCGATGGGATTTGAATCTCCAACTGTAGAATAGCCTCACAACCATAAACCGAGAATACGGGTGGTATGCCGGCGGTGCGAACCGTCAGACGATAAGCCCACAAACTTTGTCCCAACTTATCATCCTAATCCTTCTTATTTGAAGAGACCATCTTGGTGAGGATTTTGATGATCGCCTTATTAAAAGCTTCAGCCTTTGTCCATTCGCCCAGATAGTAAGTCGTTGATGCCGATTCCTGATTCTAATTTATCGCAGAATCGCGGAAAGCATGACTCCACAAATTGTGGACCATTGTCGCGGGACAACTGGCCTTCGCACCATATCGGTATATGACGTGATGTTTGACAAATTTGATCACATCACTAGCCTTGACCATTCTCAATGGAATAGCCTCGCCCATTTTGAGAAATAGTCGGTTATCGCCAATATGAAGCGATGTCCTTTTGAAGAAAGGGGGAAATTGGACCAACGATATCCATTCCCATGTTTCAAATGGCGGGACGCTGCGGTAGGATGCAAGTGTTCCGGCGGTTGATGAAGGTAGTTAGCATGTATCCGCATGCATGGCATCGTAGGCGTAAGCCACAAAGATCCCTTACCATTGTCTACCAATAATAACCGAAGTCTACGCAAATGGTCCCATAACTTGGGTCCAGTTGGTGTGCTCCACAAACACCGCATGAGCTTTCAAGACTTGCTCGCTTCCTTAGTTGATGACACCGGCAAGAATCCATCATACGACCTTCTATATAAAGTCTCAGATTGGGAATCATAGTAAAATCTTGATGCTCGCCGATGAATTGACTCTCTTTCTTTTATGTCTTCGTGATATCCCATGCAAGACATAATCGATGATAGGAACCGCCATCTCGGCTTCAAGTGACTTAGGTTCGTCTTCGACGCTGATCTCAGACGATATTTCACGAAATAGCGCCGACTAGACACACTAACCTCGCCGAGTAGCATTCTGTATTAGCGAATGCAAGAGAGCCACGATTCTGCATAAGTGTTCTCAAGCAAACGGGTACATGATCGATGTAAAAGCTTTCAAAGGAGTCGGCCTAAAGCTACGGCGTCGTGATGATGAGGATAAGGTCCTCGTGCTCGACTTCATATTCTCCTCTCAATTGTTTTACGATTAATGTGAATCCCAAATGCTTCAAGGTGTTTCACGCCTAAATGTCGCTATGTCGAGACCAATCAATAACGCATTATACTCGCTACGCTATTGGTGCATGGTTCGATAACGACATACTCGTGGTATCAATGGTTTTGTGGAGATATCAATACTACCCCACTCCGGCCACAACGGTCAGCTGCTGGTCGCCTCGCTCCACAAAGAACAACCGCCATACACTGCTCCTTAGAGGCCGATTAGCTTCGTAGGTTCATCGTGCATGTCTTGATACAATTCGACTTTCCCTTTCAATGGATGGTTAGCCAAAGATCACACACGCTTGACCCTTCACCGCCTCTCGAGGTTTGAAGTGAATGTCGATTGAGATAATAACAATGCCCATCTAGCCATCCAGACTATTCAACGTGTCGTCGGGTCATGAAGACGGTGAGGGTCAATTTTGGAGATGACGTATGGTCTCGTCTCCACTAGATAGTGCCGCATCTTTTGGATAGCGAAGACCAAAGCCAAACATTCCTTCGAATGGGAGGATATCGAGACCCTTCGACCCGGCTGTCCCATGAGGTAATAGACTGCCTGTTCATGGCCATTGTCATCGTCCTGTGCTAAAAGACCTGCCAACGCATACTCTGTAGCGCGGATGTAAATCAGAAAGGGTTTTCCTGACTTAGGTGCAACTAACACAGGGGGATTAGAAAGATACGTTTTGATCTCTTCGAATGCCTTCCGGCAATCTTCATCCCAAACGAACGATACACCTTTCTTCATGAGCTTCGAGAATGGTTGACATTTCCCCGATAAATTGGAAATGAATCTGCGAATGTAAGCCAAACGCCCTTGGAGGCCACGAAGCTCCCTAAGGCTCCTAGGAGGTGGAAGTTCCTGGATAGCTTTGATCTTGTCTGGGTCGAGACGTATACCATCCGCCGTGACTAACCCTAGAAATTTGCCACTAGACATCCCTTAAAAGACTTAGTTGGTTCATCTTCACCGATGATTCGCGCATTATCTCAAATGTCGCCCTCAAGTCGTAAATGATCACTTTGTGACGACTCTTGACCACTAAATCGCTTCACGTAGCATTCTACCTGTCTTCCGTGAAATGTTTTCTAAGATAGTGGTTAAGCGCTACGGTATGTAGCCCCGCTTTTTCGCCGAAGGCATAATCAGATAATGCGATATTCCTCACGGTGTTCGAAGCAAAGGTGCTTTTCATCATCGGTGCATTTTGATTTGATTGTACCCCAAGCCATCCATAAAGACATCCTCTCAACCACGTGTTGTCGATGATAATGTCCAGAATCAGAGGGAAATCGTCGGACATGCCGTATTTACGCCTCTAATCAACGCAGGGTCGGATTCTTTTCTTTACCAGGGTACTATATTTACTACCCACGGATGTCGCACTTCCTGATGAACCCCGCCATCGCCTTCTCGATTTCTCGATGGCTTTCATGACCGAGGGAAAATCGCCGTTGTTGTTGTTTAACTTTAGCCCGGCTTAATGTTAGGCGATGCATGGCCACTTGAGGGTCTAAACGGCATATCTTCATAACTCCATGCGAAGACATCGATATATTCTGTATCAAAGCGATAAGGCTCTCCTTTTCACCATCAAACTATCGCTTATGAATATGGGTTTTGGATTAGATTCGTCCCCGTATTTACTTGGATTATTTTGTCATCGAGGTGGTTCCGTTGTTCAAAACGATGTTCCATTGCATTCCAAATTTGACTCATTGGATCTTCCAATAGCTGAAGAGATCATCTTCTTGGATCTCTATGGATCATGAGGTCATATTGACCATCAAGGACTTAAATTCATGTCCTATACCGACGTCGTAATCCGGAAGTTGTTGAAGATGAGTGATCGACTCATCCGGCCATAACATGCCATGAGTACGGCATGACTCATATCCCAACCTTTACGAGTTTTATGATAGTAATCATCAGTGGCCTTAGGGACATAAGCGATCGGATCGGCGTTTTGATACCTTTTCCAGTAATTTAACCCTTCTTTGTGAAGGAAGTCATATCCATTTTCTTCATCGGATGTTGTACGGCTTAGAAATATGAAAATTGGGGTTCTTTTCTTTTGCTTCGGGTTGTTCCACCTCGCCTTGTAATGGTTTGTTGACTGCCAAAGATAATGTCTTCGACCATTATTCCTGTATCGTCACAAAACCGCTTGAAGAATTAAAGTGTTTGAGTTGTCATAAATGACGGTGAATGGGCATGCAATGCAGTTCAGATACAACCGGAAGAATTTACGACATCAGTCGATGATGACTTTTAACACCCGGGCGTAAGCTAAATCATAATTTTCATTAAAATCGACTATGTCGCCATCGATCATTCGGATCGATTACAAAGGGTTTTACATCATTGAAAACAACACCTTGTTCGGACTCTATGTCGCTTCATTTCATTGTCATAGTCCTCGACGTGGTTCATCTGTTTTCCTCAAGGTAGGGACGTAATCCGTGTAAAATAATTCTCCACACCTTTGAATGGTTGCCTTTCCGACCAATGTTTTAACCATCCTTCTTCATCTACATACTTCATGCATTGATGCAACGAGATGGACGATCAAATTTTCATGGATCGAGTCACTCCAAGAGCAAATTGTAAGATGTATCCGTCGATGACATAGCGGTAACATCCGTCTTCAAATCTCCTATTTGGCATTTGAGTTTGATCTTGCCCGAGGGACGAATTTGTAGCATTGAAGCCGTAGATGGTAGTCCGGTTGTTGCTAACCGGGCAAATATCCCAAGATGTTGTATAATTTCAATGGGATGATACTCAATGCGATCCCGTTTGAGCTCTCGGTTGATTCGGATAGATCCGATATGAAGTACAACGGCCTATCGTGCTTGGGTTCTTCACTTGCATGTCCTCGATGAAAAAGTAATGCAAGGTATTGGCCCTTTGAAGACTCCGCCGAGCAACATCGCAATAAACTTCGTCCTTTCAGCTGTAGATGAGACGCAGAGCTTAAAGTAATAGCACCGGATGTTGGAGAGCATTGGTCACCAATCGTCTTCCCCGGTGCTTCGTTGTAGCTTTTATCTCCCTTGTCTTGGACCCACCAATGGCTCCTTTGTTGCTACATCGTACCTCTGGGTACTCCCTTAGGAACTTTTCCGCCTCGCAGGCCACCGTACGGGATGTGCGCCGGGCGTTTGTTGCTCTAGAGTCATTGACTTGCTCCTTTCCCCGCTGCAGCAGAAGGGCAAGACTCCCCTTTTGACTTTGAAGAAGTCCATTGTTCATCGATAACAAGTCGGGATGAACCCCATAATTCAGCTTTCTACGTAGTGTGGGACCATACCTTGTGCTTCCTCGGCCACGGAGATCAAAGTTCACAACTTTGGCTTCGCTTGATGGATCGGTTTTACATCGCCTCGCACTTGAATTCGCAAAATCCCCAAATGGAGGCGACCATGTTTGCGGACACCTTCTTTTGATCCTCGCAGAGTCATAACACCTGCTTCTAGCAAGACGGATCTTGTCCTTCAATATGTAACATGACCCCGTTCGGATGGTGTACCATTCGATGGTACATGATATTTTGGATCATCCGGTCTGAAGCTTCCTCCCTTCTTTATTTCTGCGTGATCTTATTCATTTTAAGTAAAGTTTTGAGGATTGGGATAACACGGTCATCCTTAAAATCATACTTCTTCGAGGGACGGCTATCGAAGCGTTTGATTTCGCTTGAAGGATCTTGAAGTAGGTGGGCTTCCATACTAAAGTCTCCTTCCCTTGATTGCTTTTGAGGAGTAAAATTATTACGGTTACCCCCTTTTGACGAGAGTTCGAGGTTCCTCCGCCTCGATCCTCTTAATCATGTTTTCAACTTGTTCGCCTTTGCTCACCAATTCTTTCAAGAGTATGCCTCAAGCGCACCCATCTTAGAAAGTATGTTGATCGAGAGGTTGGCTCGCACATCCAGATGAATGTCGCCTGGAGGCTGGTCCGGGAGTGCAAAGACAGATTCGAATCGCTTGACAACGCGGCCGACAGACTTCTTTTGCTTTTCGACCGCCAAAGTGGCCATGAGACCCCGGTGTCATCATCAAAAATCGGGCCACAAAGAGCCTTTGCGGATCTTTCCAGAGTTGATAGAACCGGGCTCTAACCTCTGAACCACCTAAGGCGACTCCTTAAGAGTGCTCATGAATAATCGGGTCATAATAGGATCATTACCCGTTATATGCCCTTTTGTGCTTGGAAAGTAGATGTGTTGTGACGGAGAACTTTTTCCACAAGCGCACTAAGTTAAGTGGCTTGAATTTCGGAGGATATGGGACATCGTCCGTTCTATAGATATGGCCTCACACCCCAACTCCTTTGATTGCCCTTGAGTTTTGAGCATCCAGCTTTTGGAAATCCGCGAACACATCTTGCTCTTTTGTACGCGGGTTCGATTCCGCTTGATGACATCGAATGGACATCGTGATTCCTCTCAGAGTCTTCTTGCTTCGATTTGGATCCTTCTTCGTCCATCTTTTTCTTGCCCACAAGTTTCTCCATCATCTCTAAACGCGATAGATTCTTGTTGTAAGAATAGTAGCTGTTGCTCTTCTATTCTTCGTGTCATCTCTTCCTCTCGCTCGGCCATGAGGAGACGGCCCGGCCACGAAATCGGTGTTGAAGGTTGAGAGTAGCAATGCCGGAGTTCTCATGTTCTTCGGTACCCTACCGATTGGCTATAGTCAAACGGGATTGGCCGCCTCGATGCGTAAGATCTGTGCCTATAGCGCTTGGCTATTGATTAACGCACCTCGTAACCTCGAGAATATTCGGTCGACGACTCGGACTTCTTTGGGTCTTGCTCCGCCTCTCCAACCATGTTGATAGTCACCTCCATGACCATCGCGGGTTGCCGCTTTTATGGTGGAATCGCTTCGATGGGTTGATCGGATCGACAACCGCCAAAAGCGAAAATTGATGCGTCGATGAACATTGGCAAGATCGCGAAATAAGCTTCTCACAACAACAATGAGATTGCATATGACTAGCATCACGTTTGCGAGTGAGGTATCAGGAGATCAATAGTGGGTGTACCCCGATTGATTCGGAAGACGAGCCTCAGAGAGGCTTCGGATTGAGTTTGGCGAGCCCGCGAGGTTGCCATTTTGATTTTGACGGGCGAGGTTCGGCTGCTCGAGGTTCGTCTGCCTAGAGGAGACCTCATGTTGGCGGCTCATTGTTTGGACGAGGTTCATCCTTTTAAAGGGGACTCCTATGTCTGCCGCGAGTTCGCCGTTCAAACGGGTTCGCCATCAAGGGGACCTCACGATGGCGAGGTTCGCCACTGGACGGGCTCGCTTTTTGAGGACCTCGCTGTGCGAGGTTCGCCGGCCACAGGCGACGAGGTTCGCCACTGGACTCCTGCAGACGAGGTTCGGCCGCTTGGACTAGGCACGAGGTCGCCACTGACCTGAAGTGACGAGGTTCGCCACTGGGCTAGGCTCGCAGCAGAGCGGCGTTCGTCTTGTAGCGAGGTTCGCAATTGGGGCGACCTTCGTCTTGTTTTGAATAAACCCCATGATGACGAGGTTCGTTTATTTTCTTGGACGATAGTGGAATCCATCCAACGAGACCAAAGCTCGAGACGCTCGGCGAGCTTGGTTGTCGTACGACGCTGTCCAGCGCTCTCGAGTGGACCATTAGAAGGTCCGGTCTTCCACAAAGTGCAGCGAGGCTCGCCAAGCCAAACAGCTAACATCATCCTGGACTTGGATTGCTTAACAACCCATTTCTTAGCCATTGGTTGACTTTTGGAGCCTCGCTTTGAAAGACAAGGCGATTGTCGGTTCACGAGAGGATTCAGCAGGTTAAGCGGGGTCAAGTCTCATCTGAGACTTCGGCGACACTTCGCGGTCTTCACGGGCTAGATGCTCGAGGAGAGAAACTCCTGACTTACTCGATCGAATTGATGACCAAGGTTTGAACCTCTTCCAACCGCAATCTTGTCTCGATTGCGCCACCACCATTCATCGGAATGAGCGGTTGCTCACCGTGGTCGCCATCTTCTCAGAGTCGAAAAAGTTTTGTTTGATTGACTTTGAAAAGAATTACAATCACACCCTCGATACGTGAGGAAGAGAAGATTGATTTGACTTCTCTTTTGTATGGGTTCTCGTGCGAAAGAAGGCTTCACTCAATGCTCACGTAGAGTTTCCGCTGACGACGTAATGAGTTGTTGTTGATGATTGATGAAGAACTCGATCTCTCTTTGGCGCAAGTGCTAGATTTTCTCACCGTCAAAAGTCCTCACCAATGGCTACTCACCGCCATTTATAGGGCTTTAGCATGTAACCGCATCTTTGGAATTGGGGAACGTGGGCTAACCGCATGGGCGTGGTATAAGATGTCCACTACTTAGCCCAGCGGATTGTTGTGGCTTCGTGGCCTTTGGTCCGCTACGGGCGAAGCCGATAGATGACGCTTCGCCTTCCTTGGCCGGGTGAACCTTGATCGAATGACGGTTCGCTACTTGGGCAAGCTTCGGTTGGGTAACGAGCCACAAGGGCAAATCTCTCATGGATGTGTTTATACATTTTGGTTGGATGGCGAGCCAGCTATTATAGCGAACCTCAGACGAATATCGAGGTTCACCGCCGTAGCGAACCTTCGATGAATATCGAGGTTTATCGGCCGTGGCGAACCTCTGTTGTATGGCGAGGTTCACCGGCCGTAAGCGAACCGGTTGAATGGCGGGTTCATCAGCCGTAGCGAACCTCTTGAATGGCGAGGTTCATTGTTATAAGCGAACCTCGTTAAATGGCGAGGTTCATTGTTATAAAGCGCAACCTCTAAATGGCGAGGTTCACCGCTACAGCGAACCTCGGTTGAATGGCGAGGTTCACCGGCTGTAGCGAACTCGGTTGAAGGACGGATCGCTTGGCGAACCTCGTCCGAAAGGAGAGCTTCACTACTGGGTGAACCGGTTGAATAAAGAGCTTTTCGCTTGGCGAACCTCGTCTCGGAAGGAGAGCTTCGCTTTGACGTTGGGGACGAGCCTCGCCAAACTTTGATACCGTAGCGAGCCTCGTCAAACTTAAGTGTTGTGGGCGAGCCTCGTTAAAAATGAACTCGCTCCACGTCGCGAACCTCAGATTGAGGTTGAGCCTCAGCTTTGACCGAAGTCTCGTTTGTAGTTTTAACAACTAGGGTGCTGACCGACCTGGAGGATTTTTGACTGCTTCTGAGGAGAGGTCATAGAATTCTAATCGATGTTGGACTAAAATAAAGGAAAGCGATATCCTAATACTACTATATCTAATGCCTAATACCAAAGTGAAAACAAACACTATGTGATAACCATCCATTGCATAAAAATCCATGTAGTTTTTCATATAGGTTGCTACCTCTCAATGTGAAAATTACCTAGATAATAAACATGTAGTCTCTTTTTCAGTACATAGAGCATCAATGAAAGGCAAAAATTACCCAATAAATAAACATGCGCGCAGCACAAAACTAGAAAGAACAGATCAGACTTTTTCTAAAATTTTTGATTTTTTTGGGTGAAAATTTAATTTTACTACTTAAACAGCTATGTAAAATCAAGATCTAAAAAAGATGAAAAAAATTAAAGAAAGTAAAGAAAACAAGAGATTATACCTTTCAGTTGCTAGATTAATCCTCTGCTTGAGCAAAAAAAGAAAGATCTGCAGAACATGAGATGTATCCTAGAGATTGAGCGCAAAAGAAGTAGAAAGATCAGAAGCTCCCTTCAAATCCAACCAAAATCATAACAGATCTAACAAATCATCATTGTAGTCTAACAAAACCCTAAAAAACACTTTCGATTCCATAATCAATTTGAGAAAATCAGTGAGAGACAAGCTAGGGTTTAGAGCTCTAATAGATAACCTGAGGCAATAATGAAAGAAGAGGGAGTGGTAGCAATTAGCTTTCCCTAATTTACTCCCGCCAAAAACCCTCGCCTACCTCCGCTCAATTTTTTATCCTATAAAATACGTTTCTATCCCATTTCGAAGCTATTAGCTCTGCATTGGGGTTTCTCCAAATCGTGATGAAAGATGACGAAGCAAAAAACCTAGACCAGCCTTTCCACTCTCAGTCAAACTAGAGAATAGGATAGGTTTTTAAGAAATCCATTCAGTTTCCAGTAGCGTTAGATGGATTTTCGGATTTTTTGGGCTTTCCTGGCCTAACCAAACATGCCCTAAAAAGATCTTTAAAAAATGACTTTTGTTAACAAGTGCTCCTAGGGCACTTGTTAAGAATAATTAGTTAGGTTCTCAATTACTTTAGTAGTCTTGGCAATTGAGAAAACTCATGAATAAAGTGCATGATTTATTTAATGTTTTGCACATGTCATTAATTTACTAATATTGGTATGTAGAAAGTACATTTCTTAATTAAGTAAAGTTGTATTTTCTTTAGAAAATTTGTATTTTTATAAAAATAATATATATGAGGAAGAATATTTCCTAAAGAATAATATTTTTAAAAAATATATTTAATATTTTATGATCTTTTGGAAAAACTATATTATTGTATAAAAAGTAATATGGTCAGAAAAAGTATTTTTAAAATATTTGGAAAAGAATTAGATTTTACAAAAATGAAAATAATATTTTTCTTTGAAAAATATTATTTTTCAGAAACTATCATTTTACATATATATTATATTCGAATTTTTTGCAAATAATATATATATTCTCAAGAAAATATAACTGTTCTCGAGAAAATATAACTTTCTCAAAACATACTTTTCAAATATCAAGACTAGAAAAGTAAGATATGTGAACAGCATTAAAAGCCCATGCATTTTATTCATGTCTTTTGCAAATACCAAGACTATTAGATAGATTGAGAGCCTAATTAATGTCCCTTAACAAGTGCCCTAGAGGCACTTGTTAACAAACCCTAAAATATTTGCATTAATCATCATATTTGCTCTAAGAAAAATTGCCAAAGTCTTTAATAGAAACTTCGTACAGGTTGAGAATCATATTACTCTCTCTAGGCTTTTAGCATAAATGAGCTTTTCAAAACCCACCAGCCTCCCAAAACCTATGCACCACATATATATTCTCAACTGATCGCGTTTGGAAAAACCGTGACATGACCCACTAGTAGAAAATGGCGCATCCTAGACGGAATATCCTAGACGGATCTTTTCCGTCTAGGATGCCCACAACCTCAGAGGGATGATCAACTTGTGTTCTAATTGAACTGGGTCCCACTCATCCTAGACGGAACTAGAGCCTGATCTATTTTTGGTTCCCCCCACTTCTATCGAAACGAAATCCTTTCCCCCCCAAAAATTTCATTCTACACCTATTCAAACCCTTTAATCCCCTGAGCCCTAATTGTCTCTCTCAAATGCTCTCAGCCCTCCTCCAACACCCCCACCCCCCACACCCACCCAACCCCGACATGATACCCACGGCTCCCTCCTCCACCATCGCTTTCGTTCAGAGGGCCGACATCGACGCGGACACCAACGCCGACGAACAAAGCCTATCGTCATCTCTCATTCAGATCTCACTATCGCCCCTTGTCCAGATTTCACCGGAGTTCTCCTCAACCTCGTCATCTTCTCTCAAAATCCTCATCTCTGGCCACAACTCCAAGCCTCTCAATATAGATCTGCCCTTTTCGACTAGGTCTGTGGGTGCATTGGTCGGGGAGGCGGCCTGGGGGGAGGCATTGGTCGGGGAGGCCGACGATGAACTCGACGCCGGTGTTGGCGAAGGAGCGGAGGACGGTGGGGTCGGCGTTAGAGCTGGCCCGATGTCGATGGAAGCGAGAGGAGGGAGGGGCGGGCGATGGTGGGGAAGCTTCTTGGGGTGTTAGCGTTCACCTTGAAAGTTCTCAGACCTCTCCTCCAAACACCCCTCTTTCTCCTCGTGCGTCCACAACTTATCCTGCTAAACTCTCTCAGCACAGAAGTTCATTAAGCATCAGGTTTAATTTTCCCCCTTTCCTCTTTCTAAGTTTGCTATAATTATAGTTGTTTATTTCCATGCAGTTAAGCGATATTGTTGCTTGAATTAGTTATGGGTGAGATGAACAAATGGGTGTTTGCTGTTTGATGTAATTCTGAAAGCTTGTCGCGGATGACACTTGCAAGTGGTTCAAGTAAGCATTCCTCCATCTGATTCTCAAAATAGACCTTTTAATTGTCATATTATTCTGATTCTTAATGTATTCATTCTTAATGTATTCCTTCATTCATATTTGCGTATGAATTATAGTTCTTTATTCTTTCCTGGGGTTTTAGCTGTGGCATTCTTTACTTTTTGGAGAATTGGATCATTTATTATGTGGGTAATTCCTTAATTTGTAGAATATCTTGTGATGTATTTTTTTTGGCATCTGTGTTAATTATCCATGGGTTTGATTTCATGAAGATGTATTAAGTAATTGTTCTAGTTTTGGTTTACGGATAAAGTGTATCAATTGAATTGTTGATTAAGTATAAGCGCAGAGACCTCCAGTAAGGACCCTTCTTATGAGACATTCATGTCAATGGTCGACTCAGGTTTTGTAAACTATTTACTTTGTTTGTACTTTTTGACACTGAATACATTAAGAATCAGTAACCACGTGAATTTCTTATTGTAATGAATATTTGACATATGAAATTCTATTCAGAAATTGTTCAGGCATCTGGGTTAGCACCGAATCAAAACTTTGTTAGCAGGAGAGTATTGAGCATGGGAGTCCATTAAGGTTGGCTGGCCGTACATTAAGTGTTACATCTATGGATTTTGAGGGATGGCCGGGGATGCAAGCAGAGGTAATTCTCTAAATTATTGAATCCTTTTCAAATTTTATGTATACTTTTAGTCCATTAAGGAGTCCTAGCTAGAGGCTTATTTATTTATCACACATCTTAATGCTTCACAAACTAACTCTTAAATGTCTTGAATAAAGATAAGACTTTTATTAATTTCTTAATTCGAACTTCAGATAAAGCAATTCTTGTGCAATAGAGAGCAACCATTACAATGTAAATACCTATGAGTATTCTCATCTGAATTTGATTCAACATCCATGTTTTGACAAATTGAGCAATCATGTTCGGTCATAATCAGCTGATGTAAAGATTGTATATGCTTCACTTCCATATTCCATGAAAGTCCAACAGCACTTCATCAAACATATAAAATTGAACAACACTGACATTCATATTCGCATCCCCTAAAAGATAATAAATATTAAAAGCCATATTACCTTCTGGGCTATAGCCACTTCAACTCCACTTTGTCGAACACTCTTTAAGAATCCCTGTTTAGGATACATGTATCAAAATTCAATACAAGAATTTGTACGTAAAAGGGCTAAGCCTCTCAAGGAGAAGCCTAAGCCTGTTACTTTGCCCTTTGAGAAGCCTCTCATGGATCTCGAGAAGAAGATCATGGATGTGAGTGATTTTTTAAAAAAAATTGTTACTTATTATGCTAGGAATTATTCGTTTAGCTCATGATCTTACGCATCAACTTGAAAAGATAGCTTAGTTTTGGTCTCATCGTTGTAGGTACAAAGATGGCTCTTGGCTGGATTAGACTTCCTGAATCGGATCTTATCTCTTGAGTCTAAGTATGAGCAGGTACATTTTTTGAAAATTCAAAGCTCACTTTTTTGAATTAGGATGCTTTCTTATTTAATAAAATAGCTGGTCTTCTAGTTTGCAGCTGGTTGGTATTTCTTGCCGGGGTTAAGAAGTGATAATTTAACTTCGGTTTAGGCTGCTAAATCTTCCCATTTACTTAAATTTTGGCTTCGGGATTGTTGATTTTGCAGGCTTTAAAGGATCTCTATACAATTTATTCATTGTTTAATTTGTTTTCTAGGAATCTAACCTATCTATTATTCATATGATTAACCAGTTACCGGATAGTACTTTATAAATTTCCACTCTATTATAAAGTAGCTTTCAGTTCTTATAAATTGCCATGTCTACTGTCCCCTTCCACTGAGAATCCAAACTGCTAACTCCTATATTCTCCATTTGCATGTTTGAGGATGATCTCTCCTAACTTAAAAGATCAACCTAATTATATTGGTCACTTGTTTAAGCCTAATCTTAGACCAACCAATAGATGATTAAACTTGAGAAGCAAACCTTAATCAAGGTTCCAACTCTAGCTTACAAGAGATCATAGATATTAGCTCAAAGATGTTAGTTTCTACTTCTGACATGAAACCCTTTAAAATCTTGATGTTTGGAGAAAATACCACGAATTCTTTAAGTTGTATAATCATTCTTTATGTGATTTCTTTTCAAGTCATTGGAAAATAAATTAAATAAAAATTTTCACTCTAAGAATTGTGCTTTTACCTTAAAGCTAACTTAAAACCTCCCTTGTAAATAATACTTAATAAAGATGACAAGTGCAAGAGTATAATTGTTATCAAAACACTCTCCAATATTCAAATAATATTCTTAATTGTTATCAAGACATGCATATCATGTACTTCTTGATGAGCAAATATCTGTTATGTTTGATATATCGTTATATATGAAAGGTTGGTAATATGTATTGCAGAATACTACGGTGTGTTTGATATATCGTTATATATGTTGGAATTAAGTGAGATCGTTTGTTACTCAACTAGTGACGGATGATCTATATACAACATGGATCAATGGTTTAGCAATAAACAGTCTTACTTAGAATTCCTCTCATGCCCAAATTTAATTTTAACATTGTAGTTTTTTACTTTTTCAATGCCTATTACAAGTTTTTTTTATTGTATTCGTTTTATAAGTTTTCACTACTTCTGATTTCTCATTTTTTCCACAGGTGGACGGGATCATGCACACATCACGTGCATTAGAGTATTAGTTTTATGTATTAGACAATATATATATATTTTGTAGGAGAGACATGGTATGTATGAAACAAATTAATGATATTGATGTTTTCATATTCGACATGGGATATTTATTTTGATTAAAAGTTATTTTGTGGATGATTTATTCGTTTGTGTTTGATCTTGGAATGTAATGTAAATTAATTGGTTGGATTTGGTATTGGAATAGAATGAGTAATGTGGTATGTGATAGATTGTATATTGATTATTGTTAGATTTGAAATTGGATTTGCATATTGATTTGGGAATTGGATGCATATTGGTTGGATTATTATTGGATTTGCATATTTATTTAGATTATTATTGGATTTGTGATATGTGTATACGGGGAAAAATTTTCAAACAAACCTATTGAAAAAGCTGGATTTGACCATTCTAGGCGGAAATTTCCGTCTAGAATGTATTCTAGATGGAAAACCGTCTAGAATGTATTCTAGACGGATTTTTCCGTGTAGAATACATTCTAGACGGATTTTTCGTCTAGATCATTCTAGACGGAAAAATCCGTCTAGAATACATTCTAGACAGATTTTCCGTCTAGAATGATCTAGGCAGGAAAAATAACCGTCTAGAGTACCTTTCGTCTAGAATGACTATTCTAGATCAATTCGTCTAGAATGAACCATTCTTGGCGGAACTTACTAGACCATCATTCTAGGCGAATTCCGTCTAGAATGAACAATTTAGACGGAAATTGGACTATTCTAGACGGATTTTTCCGTCTAGAATGCCTCGTTTTGTACCAGTGACCGTTGCCTTTTTGAATTCAATATTTCATGATAACTTGCAAAATATCACTTAGGGGTGGGGGGTTGTGGGAAGAAAATTCAAAATGTGAATGATTATAAATACATGGGAGAGTGGGACTTTACCTAATAAAGCCAGGGACACAACAATCATTCAGTAACTGAAACCTCACACTACCCACAAAAATGTTTCCCTCCCTCTATCTCCTCCTCGCCCTCCTCCTCGCCGGAGCTTCTTCTCTCTCGTCACGCAGTTCCTCCCGCCCCTGGCCCCACCAGCCTACCGTTAATGGCGGGCTCCACCTCCTCGCCACCACCCAACAGTAGCCCGCCACCTGGCGCTGCAAGTACGGCCCCATCCTCCACTTCCGGATGGGCTCCATCCCCACCATCCTCGTGTCCGACTCCACCACCGTCGCCCACTTCCTCAAGTCCCACGACGCCACCTTCGCCAACCGACCCCCCTTCGAGATCTTCAAGTCCACCGCCACGGTCTCAAGGGCTTCGCATTCACCCCTCACGGGGACTACTGGCCCGTCCGCCAAGCTCTGCATCACCCACATCCTCTGCGGCCCCAAGATCGCCTCCCTACAGGCGGTGCGGACAGAGGAGATCGACCGATCGTCCAGACCCTGGCGACCCTTGGCGAGGCAGCGGTCAGCGGTGAATTTACAGACGCTCCTGTGGGACCTGGTGCATGATGTTGTATCGAGAACGATTGTAGGGAGGAGGTACGAGGCTGGGGATGAGGAGGGGGATAAGTTCAGGGCGTGCACTAAGGAGCTTATGGCTTTGCTCGGGGTGTTCAATGTTAATGATTTTATTCCGCTGCTTAAGCCATTCGACGTGCTGGGGTACAGGAAGAGGATGCATAAGCTGCATGTTGAGTTTGATGAGTTGCTGGAAAAGATTGTGGATGAGCATCAGAAGGCTGAGAAGAAGGGGGAAGGGGAGATGAAGGATTTTGTGGATGTTTTGTTGGAGTTGATGGAGACTGAAGGGGAGGTTGATGGGGTTACATTTGATCGCCTCACCGTTAAGGCCGTTGTGTTCGTAAGTATAATAATTTTATCTATCTATTATCACCAAGCACTTGCTTTGATACCATCTTGAACATCACGTATATGAAATTTATTTATAATATATATATAATAAAAAAAAATCTTGTACACTAGGGAAGTAATGTTCTAAACCGTACGGACTAAAGGAAGTTGAAACCTCCAAATTGTCCTCGTGCTCTCTTTTTATGTCTCAAGTAGGAAAATTTCCAATGGCAACAAAATTTGAGGAGTTGACTTCAAAGACTGATAATGGCCTCTTGACAGTTGAGATCCTGTACGTCTCTCGTATTGGTTGGTCCCCAAACTACAAGCCTTTCCTATGCATATTCCTATGAAAAAGTTCTTGGATTTGCGTTTGACTTTATTTATTAATTAGGGGTGTGTTTGTCAAGTCATTTAAAACTAGGTTCGGATTGATCCAGTTCTATTTTAAATCAATTTTAGTTTGGACCAGAAGTGGGGTGATCCAAACTAAAATTGGTTTAGTGGTCACTATTTGGTCTGGGCCAAAATTGTCCTATTTTTTTACCAAACAAAAAACAACTCAAAACTGGGTCAGGTTCAGTCCTGACTAGACTTTAAAGAATTGACCCCATTTATTAGGTCTTATATTTGGGGAGAAGACTAATTTAAGGTACTTTGCCTTGTATATATATTTACAAGATGGCTATTGACTTGTGTGTGTGTGTGTGTGTGTATATATATATATATATATATATATATATATATATATAGCAAGGCTTCTATGAACTTAAGTTCATAATGAATAGTGGTGTCTGCATTTTAACCACTCATCTTGCTTTGGGATCCGTGAAAGATATAAAGCCATTTTGAGATTTGTGCATCACAAATCTCAAGACAAGATGAGTGGATAAAAAAGTTAGTGCACCACTATGTTGGATTTGTGAAAATAATTTCTTTCCTCCAAATGGTACAAGTTTGAAATATAGAACAGTTGAAATTAGAGGCATCATAATTCCTTTTGTTTTAACAATAATGTACATCATTGCGTCTCATCTTGTGCTCATTTACTTTCTCCTCATGTTTGTTTACCAAAGGACATGCTAGAGGCTTCCATGGACACAATGCGCATACCAGCCGAATGGGCCCTAGCTGAGCTCATCAAGCATCCACGGATCATGCAAAAGGCCCAAAAAGAACTCGAAACCGTCGTGGGCCTCCACCGAAAAGTCGAAGAAACTGACTTACGAAACTCGAATACCTGCACATGGTCCTGAAGGAGACCCTGAGGTTCCACCCCCTCTCAGGATTCATGTTCCACCATGGAACCGAAGAATGCGTCGTCAACGGGTATCGCATACCGAAGGGTGCCAACGTGATGATCAGTCTGTGGTCGATAGGCAGAGACCCTGCAGTGTGGGATAACCCAGAGGAGTTCAGACCCGAGAGGTTCATCGATAACAACATCGAGTTCAGGGGAGACTTTCGACTGCTTTCGTTTGGGTCGGGACGGAGAATGTGCGCAGGGATGCAGCTTGCTTTGATTTGGACTCCGTTGATAATAGCTCAGATGATTCATTGCTTTGATTGGGAGCTTCCTGATGGAGTAATGAAGTTGGATATGAGAGAAGCTTATGGATTCACTCTGCCACGAGCTGATCCGTTGAAGGCTATACCCAGGAAACGTCTGTTAAATATGTAATCGAAAACGGTCTATGAAGTTTGTAGTAGTTTACAATAAGGGCCAAGTTTGTAATAAGGCATGAAATTTAGTAACCATAATTAGTGGTGTAATGGTGATTAGTCTTCTTAATTTATCATTATTATGGAAGTATTCGGAAGTGTCAATGTTAACGGTTCCACTAATTTCGAAGCATAGACTCAAGATGAGACAAACGCAAACCTAATGTGTGAGCTATGGTTTTTGTCTGTAGGGTCGAATTAACATGGGTCAAAAGTTTGCTAATAGAAACTTTCTTCTAAAGTCAACATCAATCCATTTGGAACTATCTCTACAGGTAATTTGCATTATAAATATGTAAATTAATATGAAGAATTATCAAACTAACACCCAAAGCACCCGTGGTAAAAGTTACTCTATGATATGTGGGTGTTTTGATTAATGAATGATCTTTCCACTGAAACTAGGAAAACAGGCATAGCTTCCGTCTGCACAGGTGGGTCCCACCTTCATGAATAAAGGAAGGGATCGGATAATCTAAAGCTTGGTCAGGATATATATATATATATATATATATATATATATATATATATATATATTTAATAGTTATAATATAGTATATAATAACTTTTTTCTAACCACTCATCTTGCTTTGGGATCCGTGAAAGATATAAGGCCACTTTGAGATTTGTGCATCACAAATCTCAAGGCAAGATGAGTGGATGAAAAAGTTGGTGCACCACTATTCATTATGAACTTAAGTTCATATGCTTCTCTCTCTCTCTCTATATATATATATATATATATATATATATATATATATATAGAGAGAAGCGAACTCTATGAACTTAAGTTAATAATGAATAGTGGTGTCACCAACTTTTCTAACCACTCATCTTGCTTTGGGATCCGTGAAAGATATAAAGGCCACTTTGAGATTTGTGCATCACAAATCTCAAGGCAAGATGAGTGGATGAAAAAGTTGGTGCACCACTATTCATTATGAACTTAAGTTCATAGGAGCACTATATATATATATATATATATATATATATATATATATATATATATATATATATATATATATATATATATATATATATATATATATATATATATATATATATATATATATATATATATATATATATATAGGCTTGCTATGATCCACTTAGGTGGATAGAACAACTCATCCTCCTAACTTTTAACCCTTCATCTTCTCTTGAGATTTGTAGTAGGAACAAATAAAAATGGAGCTCATATCTTTCATGGATCCCAAGGAAATCCAAGGGAGAAAAAGTTAGGAGGACACTTTTGCTTATCCACTTAAGTGGATTGTAGTAAACTTATATATATATATATATATATATATGTATATATATATATATATATATATATATATATATATATATATATATATATATATATATATATATATATATATATATATATATCCTATAAACTTAAGTTTATAGGGAATAGTATACACCAACTTTTTTATCCATTAATGTTGCCTTTAGATTTGTACCATCAAGAGATGTACAAATCTCAAAATGGGCTTCATATCTTTCATGGATCCCAAGGCAACATCAATTGATAGAAAAGTTGGTGTATGATATTCCTATAAACTTAAGTTTATAAATTTGATATATATATATATATATATATATATATATATATATATATATATATATATATATATATATATATATATATATATATATATATATATATATATATATATATATATAGACAAAAGAGAAATAAACTCATTCAAACGTGTTATGTGTTCATGAAATATATAGGTAGAAGATAGATAAAACTATTACTTTTCCTAATATATTACCTTCCTTTTCTTTCATTATCAACCTTCTCTTTTCATTGACCACATTTTCTTTTCATTGACCACACATCTTTTCTTCTTATACTGACAATCTTTTCTGCTTAGTCTAATTAACATTTTATGTTTTCTAATAGATGAAAATAAGACACTAAGGAGAAAAACATGCCTTCACCAAGAATTTGACAAGAAAAAGTATAGTGGTCACCAGTGGCGGATCTAAAAATTTTAGAAAGTGGTGTTACTACATAATTAATGACTAAAAAATTTTATTATTGTCCGTTACTATGTTTGTAAAAAGAGTACATAATCGCATCATTAGTAACAATATCAAATTTGTCATTAGTAACAGATTCTCAAATTATGGACTTGAATTGAAAGGTGAATTGTCTAGTGGATAAATCCCCACCCCCACCCCGACCCAAAAAGGAAAAAAAGGGGCATTACTCAAATAACCCTCCTTAACTTTTCAACTTTCAACGACTTTCGAAACAACATCACAAAACCCTCCTTAAGTTTTGGAGCTCTCAGAAAACTCCCTTCAGGTTTCAACATCTTTTAAAAGAACCCCTTAATAGTGTTAATCGCTATTGATTTCATGTGGATGAGTAAAATTACGCAAGGAGATTGTTACAGGTGATTCAAATCCTAATCTTTGAATAGGACATGCAATCCAATTAGAGTTTCTATTACCTGTCTTAGTATTAAGATAAGAACAAAAGAGTTTGTTTATTCTATTGAGATTAAGATTTTTATCTTGTAGAATTTATGGCTGGTAACAACTATTATACTTAGTCTCTATAAATCTGTGAAGCTCTTTGATGAGAATTCACCCAACCTAGGGTACAACATCAAGGGAAAGATGGATAGTTCTTCATTAATGCTGCAGGAAATTGATCCACCCGGCGACAATAGTAAGAATGGATAGTTCTTCATTAAACCTACAATGAACAACATGCAACGAACTTTCTCCAAAAGGGTTCTGTTCATACGTTGTTCAATGCTCGTAGAATTTATCTTGTAGAATTTATGCGCATGTTAGTCAAGGAAACTTGAGCCTCGAGCAAAGAAGTGCATATTTCTAGGCTATGCATTTGATTTTAAGGGTTTTAATTAGGTTGTGGTGTCCTGATCTGAAATCTCTTATGATTATTAACAGCCATGCACTTTTAAGGAATCTGCTATGTTCCATGAGAAATGATCATTACTTTTAGTTGATGAACATGAGGCACGCACTACAGGACAGAAGGTGGAGTTAAAAATTCATGATTCAGCTCTTTAGTAGGACAAAACTACGGGAGTTCAGCAGCCATATTCCATTCAAGTAGACGAAGCATCTCAACAATTGTAGGAAGAACAAGAATACACTATTGCTAGAGATAGATCTCAATGAGATATTCAAATGTTGCGAGGATATGAAGATGCAATAGCTTATGCATCGTCAGTTGACAATTTTGTGCTCTTGAGCTGTTCAAGAGCTATTTTAAGTGATGGCTTCACTAAGTATTATGGTCGTTATGTAGACAATTCAGTCGATTTGATGATGAGGCCTCTTTCAGTTGGCAAGTTCAAGCGATGCTTGGACTTAATTGATATGTGCTGCACTTGATGCCTTGCTAGGCTGTTGAAGAACGAGCATGTTAGCTTTTTGGAGTAAGGATTTTTCTACATATTTGATCAAGGTGAAGATTTGTTAGTGTCACTCAATTATCTATCTACAAAACCGAACCCCAATCGGACTCGAAACTATTTGGTTTTTCCATTGTCTGGCTGAGAACTACAACTTTGGATCAGATATATGATCATATTAAGGTTTGTATTGATGATGTATAGTATGGAGATAAGGACAAGAATTATTGATAAGGTTTGTATTGATAAGGTTTGTATAGTATGGAGATAAGGACAAGAATTATGGAGATAAGGTTTGTATTGATCATGTATAGTATGGAGATAAGGACAATAATTATTTTGATTCTAATGTAATTAGAACCCTATCCTTCGTAGAGTTCTTTATTAGCAGTAACTAGCTAACACATTTGATCTATATATATAATTCACAACCCTGTAAGGCTATGTTTGGTTTGAGGGAAAAGAAGAGAAAAGAAAAGGAAAGAGAAAAGAAAAGAAAAGAAAGAGTAAGGAAAATAAGATTATTTTTGTTGTTTGGTTAGCTAGAAAATTGCAATAAAACCGAAAGAAAATGATAAAGAAAATGTAATTTTGTTTTGTTTAGCTAGACACATGACACGATAGACTTAATTATGTTACATTGGGGGTTAAAGTGAAGTTTTTGAGGGGTCCAGCGGAATTAAAGAAGTTAGGGGAGGTTATGTGCAAAACCAATCAAAGTTTAGGGGTGGTTTGTGGAATTAAAATAGCTCAGGGTAGTTATCTGCAAAAACCCAAAAGTTCAAGTTTTTTTTTGAAAATAATCACTTTTTCACCTTAGAGGCTGTTTGGTTCGATTTTTATAAAAAAAAAAGGAAAAGGAAAAGTGTCAAGAAATTAATTTCCTTGTATTTCTATAAAAATTTGTAGGAGAAGTTTATAGAACTTAAAAAGTACTATTTTTCTTGTTTGTTGCTGTTGATGTCCTGAGACTTAACAGCGAGATTAGCGTATAATCCCGAATCAGCGACGGGGCTTGGGGTCAATACGGACCATGTAGGGGTCCCCTCATCTCTTTAAATGGCTGATCCCCTGTTAGGATAAGATAATTGCAAAATAGGCACGTTAGAGGATCGAAGTTGGATTCTCCGATGGTTCCTCCGACAGTGAAGTCAGCATAGAGCTTAAGTGGGGAAGCAATAAACTGAATGAGTTCTGAAAAATATAATAATTATGTTAATTGGCTAGAAATGGCGTACCTACGGCCCCGAGGGGCCCCCGAAGGTGATCCCCTTATCACTAGGTGATGAGCCCATATATATACGCAGCTGAGAGGGGGTGGAAGCGTAACTTCGGCCGAGTCCAGGCTATCAGCTAAATCGACAGATAGCTTCAGTGTCGATTCTTTGAAGGGATGAGTCACCACTGATCTGATGTGATGGTGATTGAGAAGGTATGGTGGGTTATGAGTCATGAGGACTCGTGACTTGAGTCATGATGATGAGGGACAGATGTCGGTGAGGATTCCAAGGACGAACCGCCTCTCGATTCGACTCTGCAAGCGGGCCGACAAGTACCGCCTTCATTGTCGGTCTCGCAAGTTGTTGACCCGGCCTTGAGCAAATGAGGGAGGTCGACTCAGAAAACTTTATGGGACACTTGTCAACTCTAGATGGAGGATTAACACTTAGGTGATTTATTGACATAACAGTTGTTATTTCTTTGTTTGGTTCAAAACATGAAAATGAGTTCCTAACTTTATAGAAAATAGGTTGTTTTCTTTTTCTTTTGTTTGGTTGGATAAGAAAACTTTATGGAAAAGTAAAACTCATTTAAGAATGTTGGCAATTTCAAAATTTATGGAAAAGTGGTATGGGTGTACTTTATTACTATTTTAACATAAATGTCGATTTCCTTCAATTTCCGCTCATTTGGGAGGAAGTTGATTTCTATAAAATAGTACATTTTTCCTACTTTATGGAAAATATTTCTATAATTTTTAGAACCAAACCGGTTTATAGAAATCTGAGGAATCTATTATTCACAATAATGCCATTATCGTGTTTTCCCAAAACTTTTCTATAAAATAGGTGAACCAAACAACCTCTTAACCTACATAGCTCATTCATTTCTATCACTTTACATGGGGCCCACATGAACTGAGATGAGTTATTTATCCAAATTTTTTGTGTGTGGGGCCCATAGTAACTAAAAGTAGGGGGGTGGAGTTGTGTGAGGGCGGTGATCCATCGTTATTTTTGCTGGAGGAGATCTAACAGCTTCTTCGAGAGTGCCCCCGATTCTTTTTTCCTTCATTTTCACTAGGTTCTGATGAAGAAATTGAGAAGGAAAATTACAGTCGTTTTTCCTCCCGATTTTTTTATTTTTACATTCATGTTCTCTTTCCTCTTAACCAAACGATATAAACCCATTTCTTTTTTTTTTTTTACTTTCTTTTCTTTTCATTCAAACCAAACAAACCCTAACGCCTCGTTTGGTATGCGGGAATGAGTGGGAATGGAATGCAATTCTAACTTCTCATTCTTGCTTACCAGACATGATGTGTTTTTAGATGCTAGAAATGTCATTCTCATTCCTCATCAATTCCCACTTAATGGGGGAATTGTCATTCCCAATGAGTTATTAAGGAATTGATATTCCCACATAAGTAAGAATAAAAATAATAAAATAAATTCCGGATATATTCTTCTTAAATATATTCTCATTTAATTCTCTAATCACACCTAAATATAAAAATGAGAATGGGCATTCCATTCACACATCAATTCCATTCCATTCCTACCTCCATTCCATTCTCACTTGACTCTATTCTTGCGTACCAAACGAGGCGCAAAAGAATCAATCCCATCTATTGGCAGCAACAAGCAATTAATATCCACGCAAGCCGGTTCTTTTGCCAAGGGATTCTCAAGTTAGCTCTCTTTTGGTTTGTGAGAGAGATTGTATTGAGAGTACTGGGGTGTGAGAGGATTGAGAGATCTCCACATTGTATTACTCATAATTTAGTAAAACTATTTTCCTTCTTCGCCCATGAACCTAGGCTTCAAGCCGAACCACATATATCCGTGTGTATTTCTCTTCTTGATATTTTTCATGCTTTCGTGTGATTGATATTAGTTTATCCTGGGGATTTGTCATAACAGAAATAATTTTTGCAAGTGAAACTTGAGTTCACACTTTTAGGGGCTTTTTTGGACAAAAATTGTAAGTTGAAGGTGGTTTTTGAGAGCCTAAAAATGGAGGGGGGGTGGTTGTATATGACATTTTAAAAGTTGAGGAAAGTTATTTAAGAAACCCGCAAATGTAAATCGATTCTTGGTCCTTCTTTACCAAAGTGGGGGGTTGTTCGGGGATGTATATGACATTTTAAAAGTTAAGAAAAGTTATTTAAAAAACCTGCAAATGTAAAGCAATTCTTGGTCCTTCTTTACCAAAGTGGGGTCAGGTAACCGCATTTTGGTCAAGGTGAACCACTTTCCTCAAGGTGGATCAGCCACAAGATGAGATAAATGGATAATGTAGACTGGCAATCTGAGTCTACAATTCAGAGTAGAAGCTATATGAATAAGAAACAGTTGATATATATCAAGCGTTCACTGTCATGCACTGAATGTTAGTGGAAGAAACTTGGACACTTACAAAATTTGTGATCCAATGAGTTCCCCTCACTATGCCGGTGTCATTTGATGCTTACGTATAGTTGATGATTATTGTTGAGTATGGAATAAAGTCTTAGTCTCACCTTCTCCTTTAAGGAATGGTTGTAGATTAAATTATTGCACACACGCAATGGATGTATCCTTCATCTTCGAGTCCTCCTTCAACCTTGGCTGCTGAAGATTTAACATTTATGAGTCAACTGGCCCGCAAAAGAGTTCTCTTGGCACTTTATTTTTTATGTTGGCCCACTAAGTTTAGTAATTCCACTTAAGATCCAGATAAGTGGGGAAAAGTGTTTTGCCAGACCTTTCCCAGGTGGGGAAAAGGTTTTGATCCGGCGGCGGCTCAAACAGATTGAAAATTCCTGCAATGAATCGTGGAGCAAAGTGACACATTGGTGTTTTCTTGATATTCTTATTAAGATCAATGATTACTATGTTGGATCTGCAAGCCTAGAAAGGGGGTGAATATGATTGCTATCGTTTTTCGGTAAAAACACATAATATGCAGCGAAATAGATAAAATAAAAGCGAAAAAGAACCAACCAAGGACACACAATATTTTCTAGTAGTTTAGATAACGATCTTACGTACACTCTTCCTTCTCACGAAGGGGCTTCCTCACTATGCCAAGAGTTCTCCTGAATCACAACCTGATTCAGTAGACTTACAAAGACCGTATCCCGGAATCTACCAAAAATCAATCGTCTAACCTAACTCTCCACAATAAATAACACCCAGCCTTAGCTAGATCAATTCCTCAATTCATCCCCGGCTTGAGTACGCCGTAAACCCTCAATTCACACCGGCTTGAGGATGCCGTAAAAACAAGTTTAAACCAATAACAATAAATAATAATTAAGCACAATACAGAAAGATCATACATCCTTTTTTTTTATTATCAACATCGCTCTCCAAAGGCAGCACTCCCCGACGGTTAATGATCGGATGACAAAGAACGATGTCAAGGGTACTTTCTGGGAAGCCTAAACAAGATCCTTTTACTAAATTGAAACCCTAGCTCTCTCTTCCTCTTTTTTCTCTCTCTCAATTAGGTAAAAATATCGCTATGAATCATAAAGAAAGAGTCTATATACCCTCAATAATGAACAGCTAAGATTGAGTCCACAAAAAAACAAATTACAAATCTAGCGCTCAACCACCGATGGTCGGACTTAACAATTGATGGGTTATTATTCACCTGTCGATGGTTACGGCTCACCCATTGATGGTTATTGTTCAACTCTCAGAAAAATATCAATGAGTAAGTATAGACCATCGATGAGTCACTGTAGACCATCAATGAGCTCAACCTACCATCGATGATTAGATAGATCAGATCGAGAGCTTTTCAAAAATTATTATTTTAGCGATTTGGATAACTGAGTCAAAAGTTATAGCCCGTGCAAGTTTTAACATCGGTGTATGTTTCAATCCTGCTGCTGACTGTTTCGACGTTGTTTAATTAAAACATTCGTATCTCGAGCTATAAATCTCCATATTGAGTTCTCGTTTTTCCTCCAGATTGGTGACAACATGAAGAACACTCTCATATGCTTAAAATAATTTTTACTCTTGATATTTTCGAGAATCATCGTGATTAACTTGTAGTCTTACTCTATTCACTATCAAACTTGATTCTAACTTCTTGTAACTTTGTATAAAACATCTCAAACATATATTATACCAACATGAATGTTTGTTATTCATCAAACTATATTGATTGCATGGACACGGTCCTAAAAATCTCCCCCTTTTGATGATAACAAACCGAAAATTGAAATTACAAGTATGAATGTTTGACATACATGAATTATACACATTCTTAGTTTCATGACATATGAAATATGATATGCAAGCTCCCTCTACATGTGTGCATAAATAAAATATGAGATACAGATTAATCAAGCTCCCCCTACAACTAGGCTTCTCTTGATTCAAAACTCCTTCCCTTCTCCCCTAAAAACAAATTGTTCAAAAATTTTCAAAAACAATTTCCAAAATTTATAAAACTCTCATCTTTCAAAATCAACTTCAGTATTTCTCCTCCTTTTGTTATTATCAAAAGTTAAAATACACTGATGGTTACACTTCATACCCAAGACATTTAGATAAAAATCATCCAAAGGTGTAAGGAAGAGAAATACACACTGGTTCACATAAAAATATTTATAGAAGTATAGCATAAGAGAGTAAAATCTAAGGAAAAAATGTGTCAAGGCCCCAAAAAAAACCTCTTGTGGCCCAGCCCCATGAAGTTTTTCCCATGTGTTTTAACCCTAAAAAATACAAAATTTGCGATCCAGCCCCTTTTCACACTCTCCCAAAAATTAACCCAAAAAAATTCTGAAAATACCCTTCCCCTTTTCTTCTTCTTCTTCTCTGTATCTTTCTCCTCCTCCTCTCCTCTAACTACTCATTTATCCTCTTCTTCTCTCCTCCTTCTCCTCCTCCTCCCTAACTCTATCTTTCCCCAAAAACTATACCCCTTAACCCTTTCCCCAAAAACTGGCGTGCTCTCTCTCTCTCTCTCTCTCTCTCTCTCTCTCTCTCACTCTCACTCACAGACTCCTGTAAGCTCAAGAGAACAAAAAAGAAATCCTAGATTTGAACTCAACCCTCCACAAAATCCCTCAAAATTTTATTTAAAAAAGTGCAAAATGGCCGAAAACCCTAATTTGGAGAAGGGTGGAGACAATACACACTTCGAAGTTGTTCATCATCGGCATCCCTCGGATCCGACGATAAAGGAGGCTCTTCGAGAATCATCCACCTCCCCCTCTGCATCGTTATCCCCCGCTGGCGGTTCTTCTTCTCCAACGTCCACCTCATCTGAGAATGAGGATAGCAACGAGGCAACGGTGGCCCTGTTGCGCATGAAAAGGAGACCGGATTTTATCCACCAGACTCTTACGTTTGTGACTTGATTTGCATTGTGTCGTTAGGCCAGAAGGCTATATTCTCAATACTAAGTTCTATAACAAGCTTTTTTGAGCTGAAATTTGATGTGTCCGAAAGACTGAAAGTGCCTCGAGATGCTTTATCATTGATATATAAATCTGAGAGGCACCCGAATTTGAGTTTTTCAGTTGATAATGAAGACGATTTGAAGTGTATGGAGATTCATATGCAAGCTGTTGTTAATATAGAGGGTTCTATTTTGAAAAAAATTAGAAAGTTCTAAGCGAAATGTAAGTAATCAATAAACTCTTTTCAAAATTGGGCTTTGTATGATGTAAGTTTTGTGATTTCGATTTCATAGCATGCATTTAATCGTAAATGTTAACTTTAATGGTTACATGTTAACTGCTCATGTCGTGTGTTAAGTATCCATGACTATCTATTAACTTTCACTAGAACATGTTAACTTTTAGGGTTTTCGTTGACTATCACAGCTTATATGTTAACTTTTAGCTGAGCGTGTTAACTTTTCTCCTAGTATGTTAACTTTTCCTACCGAAAGTGTTAACTTTCATTGCTTTTGTTAATTTTCACCCAAACTGTTAACTTTCCTCCTAGTCTATTAACGCCACATCTGTTAACTTACACAAGAAGTCGTTAATTTAAAATATCGAAAAATAATATTATACTTGATTTTAAAATCATTTGGTTTCATAATTTGTGCAATGATGATACCTCTTTGAATGTAGAATATAGTCATACGCTTTCAGGAAATACTTCTAAATCAGAGAGGATCTCAAATGATTGCCCGTCTGGTGAGAATGTAATGAGATCAGATGATATTCTCAATAACACTTCCATCATTCCTCAATGGTGGCACACGACATTAACTGAAAGTATAAATGAATTGAGACTAGCTTTGTAAAACTATTCTATGGCGAAAAAGTTTGATTATGAATTTACAAAGAATGAACCCAAATGTATCTGAGTTTATTGTCAATATAAGGAAATATATGGATGCCCTTAGATGCTGTTTGCCTCTCCTGTTAAAAATAAAAAAAGAATTGAAATCAAGAAGTTTGTGAACGAACACAGTTGTGGACAACATAGTAACTTGTCAGGACGATCACGGGCATCTCACAAATTCATAGCAGCCCAAATGCAACCTGTGTTGAGGGTTTTTCTCGCCACCAGACTCTTACGTTTATTGTTGATATCACATATAATTAACAGGTAATGCTCAAAGTTAACAGATTTTTGTGAAAGTTAACAGGTAAGCCCAAAAGTTAACAGTGTAAGCTAAAAGTTAACATAATACAGAGATAGTTAACAGGCAACACAAATAGACAACTTCAGTTAACATAATACAAAAAGAGTTATGACCAAGTCTTTAATCTCATCCCAGATTATGAGAAGCGAAGTGTGCCAAAAGATGAAATCGAGATATTGCCACCAATTACTACTAAAAGAAAGGGAAAAAAAATATAACTAGACGTATAAATATCAGAACCATTTACAAACGTCCAGTGAAATATTCTCGATGCAAAGCTGAACGTCACAATCGAGCTACTTGTAACGAACCAATTGGTGATTAGTGTGGATTGCTTATTAGTACAATATTTTTGGTAGAGCAATGTAGGTTGTCAAGACTTTTGTAGCACATTGGGGAGGATTTTTGTAATCTGTAAGATTGTAAGACTAATCATATTGCATATTCAAGCAATATCAGCTGTAAGAATGTAAGAATTTTAATAAAATATACTTATTTAACTGAAGTTGTCTATTTGTGTTGCCTGTTAACTATCTCTGTATTATGTTAACTTTTAGCTTACACTGTTAACATTTGGGCTTACCTGTTAACTTTCAAAGAAATTTGTTAACTTTGAGCGTTACCTGTTAATTATATGTGATATCAACAACAAACTGTTCGCGGTAAAAGTCGGTTTGTTATTCATTGTTGTTGAACTCGTTTACAGCTTCTTGGGCCTACAACAAAATTCAAAAGAAATGCCTTTTTTATTTCAGGCGTACAATGAAAACAAAAGATTACAACTTCTTCCTCAGAGGAACAAACGCCGGATCTCTATTATATGGGATCCTCGCCAGTGGGTTCTTCGTCGTCGGGACTTGAATCGTCAGTGGACCACGGCGCAATTTCAATCCGTGGAACCGGTTCTCGAACTACAACGGAAGGGCTCGCTTCATGGAAGGAAACGGTTTAAGGGGATCACACTCACGAAGGAGAGGATCTCCTTCGGGATCACACTCACGAAGGAGAGGATCACGAGCGTGAGATCTACTAGGAGAAATCACAGACTATTCTATAGCCGACCAATTCGCCACCTCACATTGAAGATCCGACGAGATCGAACTTGTGATCGCCGGTGCTTGGAACGTTGCAATGACGACTCGTAGATCTCGCGAGAATTCTTCAGAAAATCCCAAAATCTAGCCGAAATCCAACCCCGTAACCGAGGAAGACCCCTATTTATAGGATTGGGGGTAGTAGAACCACAAGTGGCTAGGCCACTTGGCGACCACCTCGGCCAAGTTGGCGAGGTGGCTCTGGCCATATCGGCGGTTTCGCCATAATGGCCGAGCCAATTTACCATTTGGCCGAGTCCCGTCTTCGCCATTTTTCTCGCTGCCATTTTTCTGCCGGGCTGTAATTTTTCTCCGGTGACGTCGCTGTTGTATTTGAGTCCATATTCGATCGACTTTCGGAGCTCAATCGGTTCATTTGAGTTGACGGACTAAGTACGGCTGATTCCGCTTCGTCGGCATTTGAGTTTAGTCATCTCGCCTCGTCGAATTTCATCACCGGGTTTATTCCACGATATGTCGTTTCGTTGACTCGTACGCCTTGCCGACTCACTTCATGCGTTTGTCGACTCGCTTTATGCGTTTTGCGGCGTAATCACGTCGTCAGCAGTTCTAGGTCGCGTTGTCGGATGGGTCTTCGGTAGCCCACCGTCACGAGTCTCGCTCGGGTATTGATAAGCAATTTTTAACGCCTACAGATATCCCCTCCAAAGTGTCTCGCCTCGCATTCTTTGGCGAAGTCCGATGCTTTGATATGATGAGCCCTTCACCCTTCAATCGGCGTGATAGGACTCATGAATGACCTTGGCGTTTGATCTCTCCACTCCTTTCAGTATTTCCAGTGCTTTGTAGGATTGCTGAAGGTATTACGGTACTGCATTTTTTTTTGTCTAACCGTTGTCGAGATCTTGACCAAAAGTCGATAAATGAATTTCTTTTGAGATTAGCTCCAGTATTTGATTCCTCCAATCCTTTCGTGTTCTCCGCTTAGGATACCGGGTGTTACGGTTCGCATTTATTGCTTGACCGTTGTTGGAATTTCGCGACCGAGCCGCATTAAGTTCCCTTGTTATTGACTCGTGTTGGTGAGTCACATTCAATTGACCACCGACTTTTACTTAAACTTCTCCGTTGGTCGGGGAATTCTTCGCTATGACGCATTGATTGGCGTCGATATACGTGGAATTTGGCTTTCAACCCGGTCCTAGCCTTCAATCTACAGAGGGTCCCAAAAGTTAGCTCCAAGTCTTTGATTCTTTCAGATCATCCGCGGCCGTTGGTTTGACCGCAGCCACGAGGAAAATCACGAAATATCCTCCGAGGATTCTTTGTCGAATAGGAGGCAATTTGGGATTTCCGAGACGCTGCTGACCGGGCCGCTATGACCCTCAAACTTTATTGGCGATGATCGAAGTTATCCCTGTGAATTTTTATGGAATCAGGAACTCCTCGTCAAAATAGAAAATAGTTTAAACTCAGATACCTTTTGGAGTATCACAGTGGGAGGAAATTAAGGATTATCGAAGTTATCCTTAAGAATATGGGCTTATTCCAGAACTTCGAAAAATTGGAGAATAGTTTATACTCATATTCCTAATTGAGTAGGATTAGGCGACGCTGATTAGCCGATGCAATCCGCGACGATCGAAGTTATCCCTAAGAATACTTTTATGGAAATATTCTTCCGAACTTCGACAAATTAGGAAGCAGTTTATACTCGTAATCCTATTTGGAGTAGGATTAGGCGACGCTGATTAGCCGATGTGATCCGCGACGATCGAAGTTATCCCTAAGAATATTTTTATGGAAATATTCTTCCGAACTTCGACAAATTAGGAAGCAGTTTATACTCGTAATCCTAGTTGGAGTAGGATTAGGCGACGCTGCTGATCGGGCCGATGTGATCCGCACGATCGAAGTTATCCCTAAGAATATTTTTATGGAAATATTCTTCCGAACTTCGACAAATTAGGAAGCAGTTTATACTCGTAATCCTATTTGGAGTAGGATTAGCGACGCTGATCGGGCCGATGTGATCCGCATCGATCGAAGTTATCCCTAAGAATATTTTTATGGAAATATTCTTCCGAACTTCGACAAATTAGGAAACAGCTTATACCGTAATCCTATTTGGAGTAGGATTAGCGACGCTGATTAGCGGGCCTTCATGAGGTGTTATTTTGCCAATAAATCTCCGAATCTTTCCAATTATAGCGAGGGAGTAGGAGCCAATCAACGGACTGATTTGGCACTATTTTAACATCCTGATAAGATTCCACTAGGACTCCTAATTAGGGGCTGATTAGAGTCCTAATTAGAATTGATTTGGGCCCATTAGGAGTTGTTATAAATACTCATGACCCCTCTTTGCCTCGACCTAGGGAACTCGAATCGTCCGAAGTAAACCGGCCGAGCTCAAGAGGCACCACTAAGACACGGAATACCGATGAGGAGTCCTTCAGGTCGAGTTGCGAGAACTCCACCGTGCTTATAGTGATGAAGTGTCTCACCAACAACAAATCCTTTGTCATAAACTTGATGTTTAAACAGTTGTAGCTCCTTGAATAAGATTTATTCCTTTCATTATTTATTATGATTCTTTTACTTTGTCAGAAATAATTAACCATAATATTTATAGGATTTTGGCAAACCCTCACCATCAACGGGTTTGATTAGCCTTTACCAACTACCGCTTGAGTTGGGCTAGCGCATGGATTATCCGATCCGCTCAAGACGCGGACGCTGTGCTAAAAGAATGAAACTCTTCTAGACTTGTTGCTATGATATTGAATACATAGGCTCGGTGACTTTACCGGTAAGAGACCACCCTAAGAACGGTGTTACTGAGACTCATCAATCGGGATAAAATACCCCAGAATCAAACTCTGATGTCTTCTTCAATCGGAAAAAGACTAAACCGGCAACGCGTGTTAGGCGTCGGCTTTAGGGTTATTGGCCAACCCCCAGCCCTCAACGGGTTTGATGAGCCTTTACCAACTACCGTTTGAGTTGGGCTAGCATGTAGATTATCTAAATCCGTTCTACACATAACGTTGTGCTAAAAGAATGAAATTCTCTTAGACTTTTTGCTACGATATTGAATACGCCAGATTCTCGCCTTTTACGGAAGACTAACCCGCGATGCGCATAGGGCGTCGACCTATCCCTGCTTAGGATTCGGGACCAAATTCCCCAAGAAGAATCTTGGATTAAGGTGTTCGCGGGAAAAGTTGGGATGATTGTCATTGATTTGAATTTGCTTACAGCTTCTTTGGCCTACAACAAAATTCAAAAGAAAAGAAATGCCTTTTATTTTAAGGCGTACAATGAAAATCAAAAATTACAACTTCTTCCTTTTGTGAACAAACACGAGGATCTGTTATATCGAGGTCCTCGCCATGCGGGTTCTTTGCCGCGTCGGACTTTTGTGTCCGTGGACCACCGCAATTCCAATCCAAGTAGAGACCCTGCTCGAACTACAGACGCAGGCCTCGCTTCATGAAGGAAACGGCTCGAGGGGATCACACTCACGGCGAGAGGATCGCCGGGATCACACTCACGAAGGAGAGGATGGCGGGCGGGTGAGATCTACTAGGAGAAATCACAAAGCTATCCCCGAGATTAAGACGGCTTAACCTAGAGGGTATCTCAGAGTTCCCACCGCATCTGCACTTTCGCCTGTAGATCCAAGGCCGATCGCACTTGTACTCACCGCTGCTCTGACCGTGCCGATTACTGAGATCTCGCAAGAATTCTTCAAGTCCGAGCTCTTCCAAATCCCCAAAATCCAACCTCCCAAGCCCTCCCAAAATCCAACCAACAAGACCCCCTATTTATACAATATATGCCGCCGGCCCACTCTGGTCGAGCCTCCTCGCCATGGTCGGCGCCCCCTACCACCTCTGTCGGCACCGCCAAGTTGGCGTTCGCCATGGTGGTCGAGTCGCCTCTACCACTGTCGAGGCACCCTACCAAGTTGTCGAGGTGGCTCTACCATTGTGGCCGAGCCACTTCTACCACTTGCCGAGGTAACCCGCCGGTTAATGAGGCTACAGCCATTGCTTTTTTCGCCAAGCTTCATTTTTCTGGCCTCGGTTTTAGGCCCCGCTTATTCGACTTCGCCTTCTCCGACTTAGTTCCGCTCAGATTTGGTTCCGGACTAACTCTTGGTTTATTCCGCTCAACGATCCTGATCCGACATCTGCTCAAGTCCGGCGAACCGTGTTGTGACGCCGTGGTTCGCGGCCGAAGTTCGCTGCTTTAACGCTCGGACGTCCAGATATTCGATGGGTTGTCATTCGCCGACTTCGCCACGAAGTTGGTTTCGGATCTTGTAAGTATTTTTCAACGCCTACAGATATTCTCCAGCGCCTCGCCTCAATTCTTAATGAGTCCGATGCTTTGACATGATGGTTCTTCGCCGGTTGAGGGTCCCAAAAGATAGCTTCAAGTCTTCGATTCTTTCAGATCATCCAGCTTCTTTGTAGGATTCCCGATAAGATCACGGTGCTGCATTTATTATCCGACCGCTTGTTGAAATCTTGATTCAAGCCGGTGGGTGAGTTTTGCTTGTAACTCGTGGCCTGGTTGTTGTTTGACTAACCATCGGACTTTTGGACTTATCCGTATGTCGGCGAACTCCTTGTTGGCTTACATGTTGGTTGTGTCGAGTACATGGAATTTCATAACCCTCACGGGTTATTTCTTCCATCATCACGCGGTGTTGTTGGTTTAACCACGCCGAGGACTGATCTTTTCATGGAGATATCCTCCGAGGATTCCTTGTTGAAACAGAGACCTTTTGGCTTTCAACCATCGCCCTAGCCTTCAGCCTGCGAGTGCGACGCTTTGACCGTTGTTGGGATATGATTATCCACGGGTGAAGTTTCTTCTGGCCGACATATTGTCCTAAGGTCGCGACTTTCACGCCACGATTATTCCTCTCTTGGATATTATGGTGGAGGAAATTAAGGGTTATCGAAGTTATCCTTAAGAATATGGATTTATTCTCCAGAACTCCTCAAAAATTTGCTTATACTGTAATCCTAGTTGAGTAGGATTAGGCGACGCTGATTTGGCGCCGGTGCAATCCTATCATCGAAGTTATCCCTAAGAATATTTCTTGTGAGAATATTCTTCCTGAACTTCTCGACAAATTAGGACATTTTATACTGTAATCCTAGTTGAGTAGGATTAGCGACGCGCTGATTAGGCCGGTGCAATCCAAGACGATCGAAGTTATCCCTAAGAATATTTTTGTGAGAATATTCTTCCGAACTTCAATAAATTAGGAAATAGTTTATACTCGTAATCCTAGTTGAGTAGGATTAGCGACGCTGATTTAGGCCGAGGGAATTCGTGAGTGTTATCCTAATAAACCTTCGTAATCTTTCCCAATATAGCGAAGAATTAGAGTCAATTAACGGACTGATTTGGCTATCTTGACATCCAAATAAGATTCCAATTAGGACTCCTAATTAGGGGCTGATTAGAGTCCTAATTGGAATTGATTTGGCTCCAATTAGAATTCCTACTTCTTGCCAAATAGGAGTCCTTGTTCAAAGAGGATTGGGTGCATGTGGGGTTGTTATAAATACCCACAAGGCTTCTTCCTTGCCGACCTAGGCCGCCCTCGAGGGAAAGCTAGAGATCGCAAGAACTACGGCACCGGGCTTCATACATAGCCGCCATACCCACTCGCTTAGAGGCATGGCGCCGATGCTCGTTTTACCGGCTCGAAATCCGTGATGCAGAGATCAGCGCATCGCTTTGAGCTCGTTGTTGCCGAGACATATTCTTCCTAAGCCACATCCGCATCGATATTGTGGCGAAAAGCGAGAGGATAATACGCTGTGGGAGAGCTCCATGCCGAGGAAGGGATGAGCAGCTTTGAGCGGCCAAGGCCAACAAGGAAGAAGCCCTCACCGCGCGCCTAGGGAGCTCGACCGCCGGGCAACCGGCCGAGCTTGAGGAGGCACCACGAAGACACGTAATGAGGAGTCCTTCAGGTCGAAGCAGAAGAACTCCAAAGCAGCTTATGATGGTGAAGTGTCTTTCCGAACAACAAATCCTTTGTCATAGACTTGATGTTTAAACAGCTTGTAGCTCCTTCTATATTTGCTTCAAATGAATAAGATCTATCCCTTTCATTATTTATTATGATTCTTTACTGCCGTAAATAATTAACCATAATACTTATAGGATTTTGGCAAACCCTCACCCTCAACGGGTTTGATTAGCCTTTACCAACCACCGCTTGAGTTGGGCTAGCGCATGGATTATCGTGGTCCGCTCAAGACGACGTTGTGCTAAAAGAATGAAACTCTTCTAGACTTGATGCTACGTGTTGAATACGAGGGCTTCAGACTTTTACCGCAAGAGACCACCTAAGAACGCTGTGTTACACGTGACTCGCTCTTCTTAGGCCGACTAAATACCCTGAATCGAACTCGTGTCTTCTTCAATCGAAAAGACTAAACCGCAACGCTGCAGGAGGCGCTGGCTTTATCCCTTCTTAGGCTTCGGATAAAATACCCTGAATCGAACTCGTGTCTTCTTCAATCGGAGAAAGACTAAACCGCAACGCTGCAGGAGGCGCTGACTTTATCCCCTTAGGCTTCGATAAAATACCCTTAATCGACCTCGTGTCTTCAATCGAGAAAGACTAAACCCAACGCGTGTGGGCGCTGACTTTAGGGTTATTGCCACCTCAACGGGTTTGATGAGCCTTACCAACTACCGCTTGAGTTGGGCTAGCGGTAGATTGTCTAAACCGCTCTACACACAACGTTGTGCTAAAAGAATGAAACTCTTCTAGACTTGATGCTACGATGTTGAATACGAGGTTTTCACTCTTTTACGCAAGAGACCACCCAAGCAACGCTGCAGTTACACGAGACTCGCCCCTTCTTAGGCTTGGGACTAAATACCCCCAATCAACTCGTGTCTTCTTCAATCGAAAAGACTAAACCGCAACGCTGGTGAGGCGCTGGCTTTATCCCTTCTTAGGTTTCGGATAAAATACCCCGTAATCGAACTCGTGTCTTCTTCAATCTGGAGAAAGACTAAACCGCAACGCTGCGGTGAGGCGCTGACTTTATCCCTTCTAGGCCTCGATAAAATACCCCGTAATCTAACTCGTGTCTTCTTCAATCGAGAAAGACTAAACCGCAACGCTGCAGAGCGCTGACTTTAGGTTATTGGCCAACCCCAGCCCTCAACGGGTTTGATGAGCCTTTACCAACTACCGCTTCTAGCGCAGATTGTCTAAATCCGCTCTACACACAACGTTGTGCTAAAAGAATGAAACTCTTCTAGACTTGATGCTACGATGTTGAATAACGAGGTTTCAGACTCTTTTACCGCAAGAGACCACCCACAACGCTAAGTTACACGACTCGCCCCTTCTTAGGCTTCGGACTAAATACCCTAATCAACTCGTGTCTTCTTCAATCTAAAAGACTAAACCGCAACGCTGGAGGCGCTGGCTTTATCCTTCTTAGGCTTCGGATAAAATACCCTTAATCAACTCGTGTCTTCTTCAATCGGAGAAAGACTAAATCGGCAACGCTGCGGTGAGGGCGCTGGCTTTATCCCTTCTTAGGCTTCGGATAAAATGCCCTGTAATCAACTCGGTGTCTTCTTCAATCGGAGAAAGACTAAACCGCAACGCTGCAGAGGCGCTGGCTTTATCCCTTCTTAGGCTTCGGATAAAATACCCCAATCAACTCGTCTTCTTCAATCGGAGAAAGACTAAACCGCAACGCTGGTATGAGGGCTGGCTTTATCCCTTCTTAGGCTTCGGATAAAATGCCCTGCACTGAACTCGTGTCTTCTTCAATCGGAGAAAGATTCAAACCGCAACGCTGCGGTGAGGCTGGCTTTATCCCTTCTTAGGCTTCGATAAAATGCCCCAAGATGAACCTGGTGTCCTCTTTGACCGAGAATGACCGAACCGAGGAAGATTGATTGAGGTGGGAAAGGAAGAATGTGTTCTATTTCCCCGATGAGCACAGCAGATTCCTTGTCAGAGGAATCGAAGACTCGTGTGACCTTCACCGGACTACTCGGTTCAAAATCCCTACAAGATACCTTCAATCGGCGCCACCTAAGATGAAGATGGAACTAAGAGTGGATCTCCACTCCGAGAACCGAAGAGACTCGTGACCTTCAATGCATAACCTGGTCCAAATCCCCAAGATACCTTCACCGGCGCTACCTAGATGAAGATGGAACTAAGAGTGGGATCCATCGAGAACCGAAGAGACTCGTGACCTTCACCGGACAACCTGGTCCAAAATCCCTACAAGATACCTTCAGCTACACCTAGGATGAAGATGGAACTAAGAGGATCTCCACCGAGAACCAAGAGACTCGTGACCTTCACGGACAACTGGTCTCAAAATCCCTGCATACCTTCACCGGCTACCTAGGATGAAGATGGAACTAAGAGGGATCTCACTCCGAGAACCGAAGAGACCTCGTGACCTTCACGGACAACTGGTTCGAAATCCACAAGATACCTTCACGGGCGCTACCTAGGATGAAGATGGAACTAAGAGTGGGATCTCCACCGAGAACCGAAGAGACTCTGTGACCTTCACCGGACAACCCGGTCTCAAAATCCCTACAAGATACCTTCACCGGCGCTACCTAGGATGAAGATGGAACTAAGAGGGATCTCCACCGAGAACCGAAGAGACTCAGTGACCTTCACGACAACTCCGTCTGAAAATCCCGATACCTTCACGGCTACCTAGGATGAAGATGGAACTAAGAGTGGGATCTCCACCGAGAACCTAAGAGACTCGTGACCTTCGGACAACGGTCCGAAAATCCCTACAAGATACCTTCAATGGCGCTACCTAGGATGAAGATGGAACTAAGAGATCTCCACCGAGAACCGAAGAGACTCAGCCATCTTCTCACGGACAACCTGTCTGAAAATCCCTACAAGATACCTTCGCTACCTAGGATGACGATGGAAAGAACCCTCCGCTTATCACGAGGTCTTACGCTTTGAGAGGAAGAATTTTATATTCTATCTGGCCAAAAGGGATTTTGATTGGGCCTCTTGTTCAGATCTGAATCAAGAGGAAATTTTGTAATGTACCGTAGTTTATAAGCCCACCACAAGGAATTTGGTCGGTGAGGGAAATTATGATGGAGGACAAATCTAGGGTTATCCTCAAGAAAAGTGGGTGAAATATCCCACGAGGAACTTCCGTCCAACGGGTTATCTCGAAGATACTAAGGATAGTATTTCTTCAGAACTTCCCATTTATCTACATTAATGCCGGCCGCCATTTTGGGTAATTAGGCGATACGCACTATTGAGTAAACCATTTCTATTACAAACGGACCTCCCATTTAGGTCTCAATTTACCTTTCTTTTTGAAGTGAGGATTATCTGGCCGCCGAAAGCGTGAGGACCAAATTCTTTGAAACTCCGCTGTCGCACTTTCTTGTTGAAAGCTCGACATCTTAGCTTGGTAGAACTCAATGCATTGTTGAGCTTCCAGCGCCATCTAACATCTCGAAGTTCTTCGAGACGCTTCGATGTTGTTCTTCTGGCCGCCATCTCGCTGAAAGGGCTTATACGGCGACGGATCTCGATTTCAACGGAGAATCGCCGCACCCATAAACCAGGAGTACGGTCTCCCAGCTTGGCGCGGCGTATACCGCAAGCGATACGCCTGCAGTGCTTCTCCGAAGTTTATCATCCCAGCCTCGCTTGTTACTCTTCACAAGCTTCGGCTGCATTTTGATAATCGCCTTGTTGAATGCTTCGCTAATCCATTTGCCGCCGATTATAACATCTTGTATCTTGAATTTCGCAAAACCCGATGAAGGAATTGACCGATGAATGACCGCATTCGCCTCGGACACCATGTCGATAAATGACATGGTGTTTGATAAACTTGATGATCTCGCTTTTGACTTCTTTAGCTGATTGCTTCAGCCACTTGAGAAGTAATCGGTGATCGCTAGAATAAACCGATCGCTTTGACGAGGACGACCTACAACGTTCATTCTCATGGGATGTGGCCGGATGTACCGATAAAATGGTACATGCATGTAATCCGATGAATGACCCGGATATCGCATCGCGCCATTAATCATCGCTGGCAGTAATATTCCTCGATTCGATCGAGAGCTTGGGACCGGGTTTGCGCACACCACCTTCGTGTTTCCCTCGCCTTCTTTGTTTGAAAGGCACGGAGTAAAGACCATCGACTTCTACGCATATAACATCCGGAAGTCTCCGTCAGTCGTAGAAGAGCTCTTCGTCGATTGACTCTTCTCCTTCACGCCCGGTAGAATACCATGTAAGACTTCGATGATGAAATGCAGGCTCCAACTTGGTTTGGGTTGCATGCCAGTAACTATCTTCTTGTGCCTCATCGTGATAATGGCACGAGTTGGTGAGTCCCGACCGAATTATTGCTCTAAGGTTGTGCTATCACGCCTAACGCCGCCAGCGCATCCGATGAGCCGCCGGCGCGATATATTCGATGAAGAATTCTTCGAATGAGTCCCATTTCAACGGGCTATTCGATGATAGGGGATTAGATCCGATTCCTTTCACGAGTCACCAATTTAACTATCGCCAGAATCACCATACGCCATCAATACGCCTGGCGATAAGCGTCCCATAGTAGCGTTGTATTCGCTACGCTATTAAACAGGTTCTGAGTGATAAGCACGGGCATGACATGATTCTGTGAATCAAGACAACTCCGACTCCGCCGAGATTTTAGAACATCCGGGCACGCCCAGCTCCATCAAAATACAATCGCCATATTTGGTGCGACGTGAGTGTTGACTTCTTTTCATCCGAAGATCATCATATAGCTCAACCGCATCCGCTATTGGGCCGGGCACTAAGAGAGTCAAATCGCTTGTTTTGATCGACTTCGTTGTTTGAAATACAAGTCATATTGGGACAAGAGCAAGCGCCCGCTAAACGCCAACTCGGTGAGGCCGCCGGGTCATAATGAGATAACATAAATCGCTCGTCCGACTAAATAGTGCCGCATTTTTTCAATCGCGAACACTAATGGCACCGCTGATCATTGATATCGAGACTCAGCACCGACTAATGTTCGCTCGTAATACACTGCTCGCGACCACCGCCGCCGCCTTGCGCCGAGTAAAGCGCTTTAACGAAAGTGATCCGCTGCTTGACGAGATCAAAAACGGTTTTCCATCGCTGCAACAAGAACAGGAGTTTAGCGAGATACGATTTGATCTCTTCAATGCTTTCGCAAGCTGCCGCCCCAAATAAATGCCTCTTCTTATTCAACTTTGAGAACGGTTGGCACTTCCCCGATAGGTTCGATATGAACCGGCCGGATGTACGCCAACCGCCTTCTCCGCATTTCTCGGATGTTGCAACTTGAATCGCTTTCACTTTGTCGATCGACGGATTCCTTTGTCGCGACGCACGGCCGTGAATTTGCCACCGACATCCCAAGGAAGGATTTGACGTGGTTCATCTTTAGCCGATGAGTCCGCATGAGTTCAATACCGCTCTAAGGTCTTTGATGTGATCTCCTTTGTCACGCTTTTCACGCACCAAATCGCCGACGAAAGCATCTCGACCGCTTCCCAAGATGATCCTAGAAAATCTCGCCATTGCTCGCCGGTATGTTGCACAATTTTTGAGGCCGAACGGCATGACCGCGGTAGCAATATATACCGATATGCTCAACGCCGTGGTGTTTACCCGGGTGCATCTTGATTTGATTATACCCCAAAACCATCCATGAATGACATTCTTTCAAATCCACACGTTGTCAACTATGACATCGCGATTGGAAGAGGAAAGTCATCTTTCGCAAGCCGCTGCTGAGGTCTCGAGTCCATACGCATCCTAATCGACCCATTCTTCTTCATGACCGGACTATATTCGCCACCCAATCCGATGTTGAATTTCCTCGATGAATCCCATTCTATGAGTTTACTTCGCCAACAATTGCTCCAATATTTGTGGACGAAACCGCTTTTGCCGCTTGCTTGACAGTTTGACATCCGCCTTTGATGTTGAGGCGATGTGTCGCCACATTAGGGTCGAAGTCTCCGCATGTCCTAACTCACATCGATATACTCCCCGATTAGGGCAATCAACTCTTCCTTTCTTCCGAGGAGCGATTGCTGATGTTAATGAGCTTAGATGCTCTCCATCACCCATATTAACCTCGACTACTCATCCTTAGTGGGGGTTCTTTGTTCAACCTCGCCCCTCAAACCGCTTTGAGTTGATGGATCCATGGGTCTTCCCATGCCGCATGTCTTCATCACTCTCAACAGTAGCAGATCGCACCGTAGCCATATTTGACATCAAAGCCTTGAAAGCTTGTCCAAGGCCGGGTGTCAATCCTAAGCCAAGAGTCGACTAATGTCCGCCTTCACCGGGGATTATTATCAATCACCACGAAGCATTCATCTTCGAGGAGGATTGATCCCAATCCCTCTAAATGCATAGTAATTATCCGCTTTCCTCTTGGGACATATGCCGCTTTTAGGAGGGGTTCGAGGGCCTCGTCCAAACATAGACCTTCCCTCGTGTCAAGTCATACCCCATCTCTTCATGATACCCTGTTTCCGGACTATATCCAATGTGGAGGATAGGTCCATTGTCGTTTCGCCGCTCAAGAAGTGATTCGCCGAACCGCATTCCCATCAGAACCAAGTCTTTTTCACTACTCGATCTTCTGGATGACGAAAGGCCGCCCCAAAGGAGTCTTGAACCGCTTTTGTAGTAAGATGATCGAGTCAAGGTGTGCAACTCGATCATTGTATAAACCTCACATCACATCATTCAAAGACAAAGGATACTCTAAATCGCCATTTATTGATTCATCGGCAATTTGCCAATGTTCATTTCATTCTTCATCGCCAAGATTGATTACAAGGGGTACAATGTCATTTAGAACAAAACCACCACTATTATAACCAGACGTTTCCACCGCCGTCTGCCTGGGTCGATGATTCGCCGGACTCATTACCGTGAGGAGAGAATCGGGAAATAATTCTCCATCCCCTTAAACGGTTGTTTGTCCACGACTCACCGTTTGACTCATTATTCGCGGTTCACATATTTGAGACACCGATGAAGAGTAGAGGGACTATAACATTATTGTGGATCCAAGGTCGCACCCAACAATAAGTTATAGGAAGTCTCCGCCAATCACATAAAGGTGACTTCGACTTTAAGTCCCCATTTGGCACTTTATCCGATCTTACCAAGCGCCGAGACTGGTGTTAAATCCATAAATCATTGTGCCTGCTGATGCCCACGCGTGAATTCCAAGATGATACATGAGGCTAGGGCATGATGCTCATTAAATGAACCCCGGATCGACTTGGATCCTGCTAACTTCACCGGAGCCAATATCCCCGTGAAGTATAGCGCCTATCGCGTTGAATTCCTCGTCGCATATCCTCCTTTGTAAAAGTGATGCAGGGAAGTGTTTAGTCGCAAGGTTGCATTGCCGGGCCGACTCTTCTGGACTCTACCTAACTGGGTGAGGAAGACTTCAATCGCCAGGGCTTTGAAGAGCTTCGCTTCTTTGATAACCGCAACAACTCAGATAGAGTGATCCTTGGGATATTGGCCAATTGGGCCATTACATCAAAGCGTATGGGAGTTCGGTTCCCGCTTATCTCTTCCAATCGGGCGACCAATCGACCGCCGAGTTGAACTTCCCGCTAGCTGTTTGTCTTTCGCTTTTCGCGGCGCAGTGAGGGGGTGTTGTTGTAACCCCACCATGCCTGGCATTGGGTCGAGGTTTCCTGTATTTGTATTTGTACTCGCGGTCCACTTCGTGGCGGGCTTGTGTTCCTCTTCTGACAAATTGAATGTTACCACTGCTCATCATCTCCTTCCGAATTGGCAAAGATGGCATGCCTTTGCCTTCCGCTTTGACTTGCTTTGATGGAGAAGAGCTACCCATTGCTCATCTTCTCGCTGTGTCCGGTGGATCCACAAGACTTCGCCATTTGGGGTCAGATACGATACAAGTCCTTTCCTGGCGCTGTTTTGTGGGTCGCCCACCGCCATAAGACCTCGCCATTTGGGGTCAGATATGATACAAGTCCTTCTGGCGCTGTTTGTGTGGGTCGCCATTCACCGCCTTTCATTGCGACTTTGACCATTGGTTTGGGTTCAAACCACGCCAATGGTACCACCCAAAGCTTATGGACACCGTGATTTGTTCACCTTCTTTTTCTTTGACGGCTTCATAGTGATGACCCCTACGCCAATTAAAGCCTCGATTTTGTCCTTAAGGTCAAAACAGATTTAGTGGGTGATGAACCGCCTCTATGGTATGCAAGATCTTGGGTCATTCGTCTTCATTGCCTCCTCTTGATTCTCGAATCTGAGGGAGCTTGATCTTGTTATTTTCCACAAGATATTTGAAGAGACCGGAATCTCGGCCGCCCCTAAAGGAATAGGACTTGGAATCTCGCTCTAAGGCTTCTCGCTTTTGTGGCCTGTGTTGCCACGCTGATTGTGCCCGCCATCGCTCGCCTTGCCGCCGGCCGCCGCTGCTGTCGGGTTGAGTGGAATGTTTGTTCGCGAACCGCGCCTTGGTTTTGTTCTTTCCCTTTGCCGGGACAAAGTTACGGAGCTTCTCCGCCGGCCGCCTTTTTCCTCTTTGAGGAACCTTTCGCTTGTTTCCACGAACCTTTTCGTCCTTCCATCGCTATCGATGGGTTGCATCCATTGCTTCAAGCACATCTATCGATAAGTTATCGTGGCAGTTTGAGGATGAACTCCTCTCGCTATTGATCCCGACAGCTCATTGCCTTGTTCCTAATCGCTTAACAAAGATGTCCACGTTTCTCCGCTCTTCGCTTCGCCGAAAGCAATGTCCCGACGATACCTCAAGATCGCCATCAAAGAAATTGGTAAGGAAGCTAGACTCCATGTCGCCCCACCGGAATGCTCCCCGCTTGAGACGGCGGTACCATTCGGCGTTCTAATGGCGTTAACAATGACCGAACCATCGTGGGTTCGCTGCCGTAAATAACTCCGAGGTGTGACTTGAAATAAATCAAGTGTCGTTGGGAACCCTTTCCACAAATGGTGTGAAGTTTATTAAGTTAAACTTCGACGGCACGATTGATTCCCATTCTCTGCATGGGCAAGGAATACTCCGTTTTCTTTTTTGAGCGGAAATCAATGAATTGATTTTGCTCTCCAAGTCTTTGATCTTCTCGCTTCCGAGCAACAATATCTATGTTTTGCCTAGCGCTATGGGTTCGTGAGGGTTATCATCTTCTTCTGCTTCCTCCCGCCCAATCGCTATCATCTTCATCGACGCTGACGCTACCGACTCGATTCACCTTGATGTTTTGTCGAGCTGGATCCGCTGGTCGCGCATTTCTCTCATCGCCCGCATGGCCAACTCCATTTCTAACTTGAAGTTTTCCCGCTGTTTATTCAACGCTTCGCCTAGCATTTTGGCCACTTGATCTCGCATCGATCATAAGCGCTTTTTGGGGCTCCCTTCGCAGATACGCGATGATCGATGCGACAGTGAGCCAATATCCGACGATCATCCTCCGCGCGTATCCCTTCAGAAGTATCGACTCGACCGCGGATAGTCCCGACCGCAAACGAAGTTAGCCGCTATGCGCGCTGAATAGCCCGGGACGATGGTTCTTTGTGGTCATATTATTAGTGACCTCGGCAACTCACCCTCTCTCGAGGTCATCCTTATAATCGCCTTGACCTAGGTCTCTAAGATCTCCGCGGTGAGTCTCGAAGATCGGACACCCTTCGAGCTTCTTGATGGCAATTGCACCGAGAGCATCGCCTTAATGAGCTTGAGCACAAGCACGATCGCTAATTTGGGGAATCCTTCAGATTTTCTCGCACGGTAGTACAGCTCATCGTGTGTACCGAGCAACCCGCCAGATGTCGGCTGTGGATCTCTCGCATAACGCCCTCATCGCCAAATAAAAATGTCTCCTTCCTCGAGGACGGGTCAATCCATCGAAACTTCCCGAAGTGACTCGCCAGACTTTCACGATGTGGGCGCCAAGTCTCTGCTACTCTCTGACTTCTTTTCAATCCGATAGAGAGTCCGCAGGAATCCTTGTTGGAACGGGTGCGACTTCCTACATGAGGAGTGACCCGTGATTCTCTCCGAGGACCGAGACGATCCTGATAGTCTGTTTGGTGGTGGTGACGGAGTTGGCTTCACCACCTACTTTGAGGTGTCAGCCAATCTTGGACGCTTGATCGCAACTGTGATCCTTCGGGTTTAGGTGCCGGTGACGAGGTGGGCAACCGAGGTTGGGGCACCATTAGACTTGGGCCTCCAAACCTGGCGCAGACGCTGGTGGCTTTGCCACTTCCTTCTTTAACTCACGAGCCCGCTGCGACCAAAGCTCGCGGTTTGCGCGCAGGAGTGCGCGGCGCCCCGCCTGGTGGAGCGGTTCCGCTTGACACGACTCCACTCGCCGGTTGACGCTTGATAAATGTCGATCACTTGAGGTCGGGCCTCTCAGCGGAGTTTGATCTTAGATCCGCTTCAGAAGCGACCCCATCCATGGATTGCATGGCCTTTGGCAAGCTTGCGCTATGCTTTGTCGCCGCCGAAGCTCGTTCGAGAGCCGGCGCAGATCGTCGGCGCTCATCTCGGCACCATATCCGACTTCGCCAGGGATTTTACCTCGGGCGCATACGGGTTGGACCCGCCGCCCGGGTTTCTACGCTCTTTTGGCGATTCCTTCATTTGGCAAGCCTCGTTCACTTACGGCCTCACCATTTCGCGAACCTTGGTTCTTCTAACTCGTTTTACGACTCACCATTTGGCTAAGTGCTCGTTTCATTTCGGCTGAACTCGATTCCTTCGGCGAACCTCGCTTTTGAGGACTCGCGATTGGCTTAGCCTGTGGTTCACTTCTGCTAAGCCTCAGCCATTTCGGGTGAACTCGGTTCCTTGTGGCTAACCTCGAAGACGGGTTTAACCTCGTTCATTTAACCGCCTTCCGACGAACCTCAGAGATTCCGATCCTCTGCTCGATGCAATTTAACGTACTAATACGGTCACCTGGCCGAGCCGAGGCACTCGCCAACCCCCGACTTGTATAAATAGGGGACTGCTTGAGAGAGGGTTGGGCTCTTCCTGTGGACTGATTATTTTCCGAGTGGACTTAGGAGAGGCGGACTCGAGTTGATTTTGGCCGGAACTCAAGGCTTCCAGAAACTTTGGAGAGCTTGGGCCGGGCTTGGAGAGCTTGACTTTAGCGGATCTGGACTTTGGGCGATCTTTGCACGTCAGAAACCAGCGAGCACGAACCCACAACGCCGACATCTCTGCCGCTAAGGTAATCAATTCGTCGTCAATGATACCCTCTAGATTAAGCTTCGCCTTAATCTCGTGGATAGCGCCGGATTTCTCCTAGTAGATCTCACCCGCCTCCCGCCGATCCTCTCCTTCGTGAGTGTGATCCCGGGCCATCCTCTCCTTCATGAGTGTGGATCCTCAGCGCTTCGCTTCCTTCGCGGAAACGAGCCCCTTCACGCCTGTAGTTCCGTAACCCGGTTCTACCGGATCGAATTGCGCGGTGGTCCACGACACAAAAAGTCCCCCCAGCAGAACCCACGCAAGCGGGATCCCGATATAACAGATCCTCGTGGTTTGTTCATTACAGAAAGTTGTAATCTTTTGATTTGATTTTCATTGTAAGCCTTAAAATAAAAGGCGATATTTCTCTTTGAATTTGTTTCAGCGCATCAAGTTTGTAACAGCTCAAATCAATGACAATCAAACCGACTTTACCGCAACAAGCCGGGCGACTACGGGAGCCACCGCTCCAGATCGGAGGTCGCCGTACGCAACCGCTGATCCCTATCCCGGTGGAGGAAGAGGTCGAAGTTCGAATTCACCAATGAAGTACGAGGAGTACCTTTCTCGCCTCCGCATCCAGCCTCCCCGCCGCCCAAGAAGGACTCCGCTGCAAGGAGAACCCGATGGGCTCTCCGAGAGCCCGTGACGGCGAAGTCCAACCCCACCGCAATGTAGTGAGAAATCCTTCGGCTCGGGTCTAGATGGCTCGAGATGAACGCCGATGATGCGCCTCAGACTCTCCAAGCGAGCCCGCCAGGTGACGACAAAGCATGGCGCCGCAAACATGCCAAGGCCATGCAATCCGTGGATGGGGTCCGCCACGAGCGGATCTAAGATCCAGACTTACGCAGAGGTTTCACCAAGTGATCGACGGCCTATCCAAGCTGCCAACCAACGAGTGGGTCCGTCAAACGGAACCGCCCACACTTCAGAGCGCATCCGAAGCGCCGCAAGACCTATGTAGGCACGAAGCGAAGCAGCTCGTGAATTAAAGAAGGAGGTGGTAAAGAAGCCACCAACGCATCACCGTGTTTGAGGCCCAAGTCTAACGGTGCCCCAACCCCGCTGCCCACGCTCCCTGCCTGGGACTTAAGCCGAAGGCTATAGCGCCTCTGCTCAACACCAGCTCAAGACCGACGGCCCTCAAGGTCAAAGGTGCTCGCACCAACCGTGGCTAAGCCAACTCCCGCCACCACCGCCAAACCAACTATCAAGGATCGCCGGTCCTCAAGGGATCACGGTCACTCCTCACAGAGGGGCTGCACCCGCCTCCGAAGGACCGAGATTCCCGCAACCCCACCAACCGGATTAAAGATCGGTCCAAGAGTCCTCAAACTTCACGCCACATAAGCGAAGTCAAGGCGAAGTTACTTTCGTAGTTTTGGCCATTCTCGAAGAAGACGCCTGCCCGATGATGATGACGCTATACCCGAGAGATCGCTACCAACACATCAGATTGCTCCCAGACACACACCGACGAGCCGATCTACCGCAGTAAGGGTACAAGAAAATCTCGGCGATTCCCCTAAATTGATGTGGTCATGCTTGTGCTCCAAGCTCATCAAGACGGTGCTGAGTGCAATTTCCATCAAGAAGCTCCGTAAAGGGTGTCGGCCTTCCAGACTCACCACTAAACGCCGGTGACCTAGGTCAAGGCGATTCCGCCAGAAGGTCGCGACTCGAGCCAATGAGTTGCCGAGGTCACCAACAATATGACCGGCAAGGAACCATCGTCTAACTTATTCCAGCGCATCGCAACTACTCCCGCGTCATCCGGACTATTTGACGGTCCAATTATGACAAGCTTTTGAGAGGACTACCTTCGAGGATGAAATATCGACGCCGGGTCGGCAATGGCATCCCCGACAATACAGCTTCTAGTGATGGACAACCCAAAAGCTTTATGATCAGACGGATCAAGTGGCTAAAATGCTAGACGGCTGCTGAATAAGCAACGGAAAACTTCGTTAGAGATGGAGTTGGCCATGCGACGATGAGAGAAATGCATGATCAATGATCCAAGCCTTGACAAAACATCAAGGTGAATCGAGTCACGCGATCAACGCCGCATCAAGATGACAACATTCGCACTGGAGGAAATACAAGAGGATGATAACCTCCTGAACCGCGCAACGCTGGGCAGAACGTAGATGTTGTTGCTCAGGAAAGCGAGAAGATCAAAGACTTGGAGAGCAAAATCAACTCATTGATTTCCGCCGAGGTGAAGAAAATCGGCATCCCTTGCCCATACCCTAGGGAGGGAATCAATCCCATACCCGCAAAGTTTAATTTAATAAACTTCACACCGTTTGACGGGAAGGGTTCCCCGACGCAAAGACTTGATTTATTTCAAGTCGCACTTGGGGTAATATCCGGAAACGCCCCCGATGGTTCGGTCATTCGCTGGTACCTTCGGGGCCGCCGATTGGTACCGCCGCCTCGCCGGGAGCATTCGCACCGGGACGACATGGAATCTAGCTTTTCACCACTTTTTCGACGACGATACCGGCATCGATTGGGACATTGCTCGACGAAGCATGACTGAGAAACTGTGGATATCTTCACAAACGATTCCGAACAAGGCAATGAACCGGATCCAATAACCGAGGAGTTTATCCTCCGCACTGCCATAACAACTTGTCGATAGACGCATAGAGGCAATGGGGACGCACCATCTATAACGTGGAAGGATTTGAAGGTTCGTGGAGAGCAAGCCGAAAGATTCCTCAAGAGGAAAAAGGCGGAAAGAGGTCACCGACACCGAAGCTCCAGCTGCAACTTTGTCCCACGCGGCAAAGGGAAAGAGCAGCCAAGACGGCGGGTTATAACCAAACGCTCCAACTCCAACCCCAGAAGAGCAGCAGAAGAAGAACAACGCGCGAACAGTGCACAATCAACGGGCAACTGGGCCACGTAAACAAGGCCTCGTGAGCCGAGATTCCCAAGTCCTATTCCTTTAGGACGACGAGATTCCCTGCCTCTTCAAATATCTTGTCGAAAATAACAAGATCAAGCTCCTCCGATCTAATCAAGAAAGCAATGAGGACTAACGACCCAAAATAAGCACAGACATGTAGCAATTCATCACCCCACTAAACTCGCTTCAGCCTTTAAGGATAAAATCCAAGCTTTAATTGACGTGGGTCATTACTATGAAGCCGCCCAAAGAAAAGAAGGTCGGAGCAAATGCGTGTCCATAAGCTTTGGGTCAAGCATTGACATGGTTTGAACCCAAACCAAAGGGTCAAAGTCGCAATAAAGACGGTGAATGATCAACTCCACACAAGCAACCGTAAAGGACTTGTATCATATACCAAATGGCTAAGTCCTCGTGGATCCACCTGCATCTACTTGAGGATGAGCAATGGGTAGCCTCTTCTTCATTGAAGAAAAATCAAAGCGTATGGGAAAGGCATGCCATGCTACTTCCCGCACTCGAGGGAGATGACGAACAGTGGTAACATTTCACCGTCCGGCGGGGAACCCAAGCCCACGCCACCAGATGACACGCAGTACAAATATAAATACCCTAAGTCCTCAACCCTAATGCCAAGACGCTGCCGAACCGGGGTGCCAACGACTCCCTCACTCGCACCGAGAAGGCGCTAACAGCAGTGGTCGCCAAGGAAGCCACAAATAAGCGTACCGCAAGAAGTTCAACCCCAAACGGGGCCCTGCTCAATCACCCGACAGAAGAGACAAACCGAAGCTCCAATACCCCATATCGCTCGACGCGGCCCAATTACTAACATTCCCCGTAATCACTCTCTACGAAGTTGTTGCGTTGTCAAAAGAGACAAGAGAAGCTCTTCAAGAAGCTCCGCCGATTCAAGTCTTCCTCATACTGCATAAGCCGAGTCCGAAGAGTCGGCCAACAATGCAACCTTGGCGCTAAACACCGCGATCACTTTTAAAGGATGATATGCATAAGGAATTCCAAGCACGAGGGCCGCTATACTTCACCGGTATATTGGCTCTAGTGAGTTAACCTGATCCAAGTCGATCCTGGTTCCGCTGCGGAGCATCATGCCCTCAAGGCCATGTATCATCTTATCCCCGCCAAGAAGCAAGGCCAACAGCACGACGGATTTAACACCAGCCGTCTCTACCGCTGGTAAAACCGGATAAAGTGCCAAATGGGGACTTAAAGTCCTAAGTCACCGCTATGTGATTGACGGAGACTTCCTATAACTTATTGTTGGGTCGACCTTGGATCCACAGTAACGCTATAGTCCCATCTACTTCATCGTCTCCAAATATGTAGACACTAATAATGAGGTCAAGACGTGGTCGCGAAAACAAACTTAAGGGATGGAGAATTATTTCACCGATTCTCTCCTCTACGAATGAGTTCGAAATCGAATCATCTACCAAGGCACTACAGCGGTGAAGAAGCCGATACCGGCCGCTTGGTTATAGTGGTGGTTTTGTTTTAAATGACATTGTACCCCTTGTAATCAATCTTGACGATGAAGAATCGCCGATGAACATTGTAATTGGCAAATTGCCGAGGAATCAATAAATGACGATTTAGAGTACCTTTGTCTTTGAATGATGATGACAGTTTATACAACAATCCGAGTTGCACCTACCAACTCTGGTCATCTTGTTTACACAAAAGCAGCTGACTCTTTGGGACAACACTCGCCATCCCACCTAAGATCGTGTAATGAAAAGACTTGGTTTACTAAAAGGAGATGCGCCCAACGCCGAATCATTTTGAAGTAGATGAAGATGACAATGGGCCTATCCTCCACACCTCAGATATAGTCCGAAACACCGGGTATTATGAAGAAGTGGGGTACGACTGACACAAGAGGAAGGTCTATGTTTTGGGCGAGGTCCTCGAAGTCCTCCCAGAGCTGCATATGTCCCAAGAGGGAAGCCGGATAACTATTACGCATTTAGACGGATTGGGATACTTAATCCTCTCGAAGATGAATGCTCATGGTCGATTGATAATAATCCACCCGATGAGAGGGAGACTGACATTCGGCTCGATTCTTCGGCTTGGGATTCTGACACACTCTGAGAAGCTTTCAAGGCTTTAATGTCAAATATGGCTACGGTCGATCCCCGCTACGCTGAGAGTGATGAAGACATGCCAACATGGGAAGACCCATGGATCCATCAACCAAGGAGCAGCTTTGGGATAGATTCAACAAAGAGAACCCCCACTAAGGACTCCAAGTAGTCCAAGTTAATATGGGTGACGAAGAGCATCCTAAGCTCATAAACATCAGCAATACTTTCCCCTAAGAAAAGGAAGAGTTGATTGCCTTAATCAGGAGTATATCGATGTATTCACCGAGCTACGAGGACATGCCAGACTCGACCATAATGTGGCTACACATCACCAACATCAAGATGGATGTCAAACCCGCAGCAACCGCAAAGACCGTTTCATCCACAAATCTTGGTGCAATCGCTGACTAAGTGAAGAAACTCATAGAATCGGATTCATCGAGGAAATTCAACATCCTGATTGGGTGGCTAATATAGTCCCTGGCCATGAAGAAGAATGGTCGATTAGGATCGGTTCGACTACGAGACCTAAACGCCGCTTGCCCAAAAGATGACTTCCTCTTCCAATCACCGATGTCATAGTCGATAATACTTGTGGATTTGAAAGAATGTCATTCATGGATGGTTTCTCGTTAATCGATCAAGATGCACCCCGATGACGCTAGCACACGGGCGCTCGTAACTTCCATCGGTATATATACTACACGTCATGCCGCTCGCCTCAAAATACCGGCCACATATACCGAAGCAATGACTAAAATTTTCCGTGATCACCGAAACGGTCAATCGCTACGCTGACGACTTTAGTCGTAAAGCCGCGATGAGGAGATCACATTAAAGATCTTAGAACGGTATTCGAACATGCTAACTCATCAATTAAAGATGAACCCTGCCAAATCCTTCCTTGGGATGTCCAAGGGTAAGTTCCTCGCCACTGCCACCAACAAAGGAATCCACGCCGATCCCGACAAAGTGAAGGCGATTCAAGAGTTGCAACCTCCGAGAAATTCGAGAGAACTCGGGTTACAAGGACGATTACAGACATCCGACTCGCTCATCGAACCTATCCGAAGTGCCAACCATTTTAAGTTGAACAAGAAGGGTGTATCCTTCATTTGATGACGCCGAAGGCATTCGAGGAGATCAAATCGCATCTCGCTAAACCTCCCGTTTTGTTGCACCGCCAGTCGAAAACCGCTTTGATTCCATGGCATAGTCGGACTGCTTTACTGTGCAAGACGACGACAAATGGGTCAACTTAACAAAGGGCCTATTACCCGAGCCGAACATTAGTTTGCTACGAAGTCTCGATATCCAACAGTCGAGAAGCTCTTGCATTAGTGTTCGCATCTCGAAAATGCGCACTATTTAGCCCGGACAGCATTTATGTTATCTCTAACGAATCCGGTCCAATATTTATGACCCACCGGGCCTCAATGAGTTGGCGCTTGGCTTAAATGGGCCTTGCTCTTGTCCCAATATGACTTGCATTTCAAACAATGTAAGTCGGCCAAAGGACAAGCAATTTATGCATCTCTTGGTCACAGTCCTATACAATGGACGCAGCTTGAGCTATATGATGATCTTCCTGATGAAGTCCACGGTTAACACTACATCGCACCAACAAATATGGCGACAGTATTTGACGGAGCTTTCGAAAGCTAACGGCAAGTGCCCCGATGTTCTAAGATTTCCACGGCTGCCTTAGTTTCCCGGGAATCATGTCATGCCCGCGGTTTATTCGCCACCAACCTTTGTTCCAATAACATAGCCAATACAACGCGCTACTTATCGGACTTAGCTTCGCCAAGGAGCCGGGGTTGAGTATCTCGCGCATCTACATTCGCAATTGATAGTTGCTGCATTCGCGGTGACTACGGTTAGGAACCCCGACCGTCCCCTATCATCGATAGCTATTGAAATGGCGACTCATTCAAGAGTTCTTCATTGAATATATCCTACCCAAAACGCTTTGCGCGATGCATCGGGCGGCGTAGTCGTGGTCGTTAGCACAACCTTCCGAGACCGCAACTAGTTACGGTCCGACTCACCAACTCTTCGCACCATTATAATGATGAGGCACAAGAAGATAAGGGGTAGTTACCAAAGAAGTACATGCAACCCAAACCAAGTTGGAGCCCCGAGATTGGCGCTTCCTATCATCGACTACATCTTACATGGCATTCTCACGTAAGACGGAGGGAGAGAGAGTCAATCCCTGAGAGCTCCAAGATTCTTTTACTACATAGAAACCCGCATGCTATATCACGGGGTGATGGTCTTTATTCATGCCTCAAACAAAGAGGTAAGAGGTCCTTCTGCAAGCACACGGGTGAATGTGGTGCGCACTACCGGTCCCAAGCTCTACGATCGAATCAGAGAATGGGCTACTTTTGGCCAACAATGATTAACGACGCAGCCGAGCACGCCGGAAATGCCACGCTGCGTCGATTCACGCTAATTATATGCATCGCCTCCGAAAGTACTGCATCCTTCGCCACATCCGCGCCATTCGAGACATGGGGAATGGACGCTGTAGGTCCCATTTTTCCTCCGGCTACCAGCGACGGCTTATTCTAGCGATCACCGACATTTCCAAGGGCGTGGCAATCCCGCTAAAAGAAGTGAAGGCGTAGAACGCCGCCAAATTTATCAAACACCATGTCATCTACCACACGGGTCCCAAGACGGATCGCGTATGACAACGGTCCCCAATTCATCGCCAATTCCTTCATCGTTTTATGAAAGTTCAAGATACAAGAGGTCTCGCCAAAATTTATAATCCAGAAAGAAATGGATTAGCCGAGTATGCTCAACAAGACAATCATCAAAATTCTGTCGAAGCTTGTGAAGAATAACAAGCTAGACCGACGATAAACTCGAGAAGCACTCGGGCATATCGCACAACAGACGCGACGCCAACCGGAGCGACCTGCACTCGGGTTTACTGTGAAGCGCCTGCTGGAAATCCAGATTCGCCACTTCGACGCTCTTCAACAGATGACGAATCAAGAACAACATCAAAAATGTCTCGAAGAGCTTGAGATGTTAGATGAAAAGCTCGAAGCTCAACAATGCATTGAGTTCTACCAAGCTAGGATGTCGAGCTTTCAACAAGAAAGTACGACAACGAGTTTCAAAGAAGGAGATTTGGTCATCGCCGCCGACGACCGATAATCCTCACTTCCAAGAAGAAATGTAAATTAACCTAAATGGGAGGGACCGTCAATAGAGACGGGTCTACTCTAACAAAGCATGACGCCTAATTACCCAAAGTGGCGACCGCAATTAATGCCGATAAATGGGAAGTTCCCAAGAAATACTACCCTTAGTATCTTCGATAACCCGCTTCAACGAAGTTCCTCGGGAATGTTTCACCCACTTTCCTTGAGGATAACCCTAGATTTGTCCTCCATCATAATTTCCCCACCGATCAAATTCCTTGACTGTAGGTCTACAAATTTTCCGGTACATCACCAAAATCCTCTTGATTCCTTCTATGAACAAGAGGCCCACTAAATCCCTTTTACGGAGATAGAATATAAAATTCTTCCTCTCCAAGCCGTAAGATCCTTTTCGGATAAACGGAAGGGTCCTTTCCATCTTTCATCTTAGGTAGCACCGATCAAGGTATGCGCCGGATTTTCGTATCAAGTTGTCCGCCCAAGGTCACTCGAAGTCTTTATGCTCAAGCGGAGATCCCACTTTAGTTCCATCTTTCATCTTAGGTAGCTCCGAATCAAGGTATAAGGCCGGATTTTCGCACTGTGTTGTCCGCCTGGTCACCGAAGTCTCCTGGTTCTGAGTGGAGATCCCACTCTTAGTTCCATCTTTCATCTTAGGTAGCTACTGAAGGTATGCGCCGGGATTTTCGCACTGTGTTGTCCTTCAAGGTCACCCGAAGTCCCTCGGTTCTGAGTGGAGATCCCACTCTTGGTTCCATCTTTCATCTTAGGTAGCCGACGGAAGCAATGCGCCGAGATTTTCGCACTCAGTTGTCCGCCTCAAGGTCACCCGAAGTCTCTTTCGGCTTCTGAGTGGAGATCCCACTTTGGTTCCATCTTTCATCTTAGGTAGCGCCATCAAGGTATGCGCCGGATTTTCGCACTGTGTTGTCCACCAAGGTCGCCCGAAGTCTTTATGTTCTCGGGCGGAGATCCCACTTTAGTTCCATCTTTCATCTTAGGTAGCACCACCGGAAGTATCGGATTTTCGACCTGTGTTGTCCGCACCAAGGTCGCCTCGTCTTTTCGTTCTCGGCGGAGATCCCACTTTGGTTCCATCTTTCATCTTAGGTAGCCGACCAAGGTACGCCGAGATTTTCGCACTGTGTTGTCCGCCTCAAGGTCACCCGAAGTCTCTTTCGGCTCTCGAGTGGAGATCCCACTCTTGGTTCCATCTTTCATCTTAGGTAGCTCGACCAAGGTATGCGCCGGATTTTCGCATCGTGTTGTCTCACCAAGGTCGCCTCGAAGTCTTTGCGTTCTCAAGTGGAGATCCCACTTTTAGTTCCATCTTCATCTTAGGTAGAGCCGACTGAAGGTATGCGCCGGATTTTCGTATCAGGTTGTCCGCCTCAAGGTCACCGAAGTCTTTATGCTCAAGGAGATCCCACTTTAGTTCCATCTTTCATCTTAGGTAGCCGACCGGGTATGCGCCGATTTTCGCACTCGTGTTGTCCACCAAGGTCACCTCGGTCTCTTTCGTCCTGAGTGGAGATCCCACTCTTGGTTCCATCTTTCATCTTAGGTAGCCGACCGGAAGGTACGCCGGATTTTCGTGACTCGTGTTGTCCTACCAAGGTCACCAAGTCTCTTTTCGTTCTCTGAGTGGAGATCCCACTCGTTCCATCTTTCATCTTAGGTAGCGCCGATCAAGGTATGCGCCGATTTTCATACCAGTTGTCCGATCAAGGTCGCCTCGAAGTCTTTTCGATTCCTACAAAGCAGTTCTCCCTCTATGGTTTCATCCCGAAATAGAACATAAAGTTCCTTCGATCTCACCACTTTCCTCCGCTCACCATTCTCCTGGCCAAAAGAAGGCACCAAGGTTCATTCGGGGAATTTTATCCCAAGCCTAAGAAGGGATAAAGCCAACGCCACACGCTAAGTCGGTTTAGTCTTTTCTCCGATTGAAGAAGACACCGTGAGTTCGACTGGGGCATTTTATCCCAAGCCTAAGAAGGATAAAGCCAACGCCTAACACACGCTGTTTGGCTTAGTCTTTCCCCGATTGAAGAAGACACCAGAGATCGATTCCGGGGCATTTTATCCCGAAGCCTAAGAAGGATAAAGCCAACGCCTACCACGCGTTGCCGGGTAGTCTATTCCCGTGATAAAAGACAAGCTTCACGATTCAACATCGTAGCATTAAGTCTAGAAGAGTTTCATTCTTTAGCACAATGTCGTGTAGAACGGATTTAGAAAATCTACATGCTAGCCCAACTCAAACGGTAGTTGTAAAGGCACATCAAACCCGCTGAAGGTCGGGGTTGGCTAATAACCCTAAAGTCGACGCCTAACACACGCTGCTAGTCTTTTTCCATTGAAGAAGACACCGTGAGTTCGATTCTCGGGTATTTTATCCCGCGCCTGAAGGATAAAGTCGACGCTTAACACGCTGTCGTTTAGTCTTTTTCCGATTGAAGAAGACACCGTGAGTTCGATTCGGGTATTTTATCCCAAGCCTAAGAAGGGATAAAGCCAACGCCTAACACACGCTGTTTCCTTAGTCTTTTTCCGATTGAAGAAGACACCGAGATCGATTCTCGGGGTATTTCATCCCTCGCCTAAGAAGGGATGAGTCTACGCGTATCACGCCTGTCGCGGTCTTTGCCCGTAAAAGAGTACCGAAGCCTATGTATTCAATATCATAGCAACAAGTCCGAAGAGTTTCATTCTTCTAGCACAACGCCACGCAGGGAACGGATCCGTGATAATCCGCGACGCTAGCCCAACTCAAACGTAGTTGGTAAAGGCTAATCAAACCCGCTGATGGTCGAGGGTTTGCCAAAATCCTATAAGTATTATGGTTAATTATTTCACGAAGTAAAAGAATCATAATAAATAATGAAAGGAATAAATCTTATTCATTTGAAGATAGAAGGAGCTACAACTGCTTAAACATCAAGTCTATGACAAAGGATTTGTTGTTCGAAGCCGAGACACCACCATTGTAAGCCCCGTGGAGTTCTTCCCCGCAACTCGCCTCAAGGACTCCCATTAGTGTTCGCGTCTTCGCGGTTGCCTCCTCGAAAACCAGCCGCTCGACAGACAAGTTCCCTTAGACGAACGGTGAAGGCTTCTTCCTTGTCGCCTTGGCCACCCAACCGCTTCATCTTATCTTCCTCAGATGGAGCCTCAGCAAGCATTATCCTCTCCGCGACTCGCCACAATATCACCGATGTGGCTTAGGAAGAATATGTCTCAAAGAACAACAAATCCGAAGCTGATCGGGCGCTGTCTTCGTGATCCGACTTCGAGCCCAAGAAAACACGGAGCATCGCCATGCCTCTAAACGCCGAAGCCCAGATGAGCAGCCTACATATGAGGAAGCCCCAACTGCCCGCAGTTTTGGTACTCAAGCTTTTCCTCCAGATGGGCGAGGTCATCAACAATGGCTCGAGCTACCGATAACCATATCCCGCATCAAGGCCATCCGGGATCAAGCAGGGTTCAATCGATGAAGAGAAAGTCACGATGAAGGACCTTTTTCACCGTGTTCACCGTGAGAAAAGAAAGAGCGCATTTCCAAACAGATAATAAGATGATGGATCTTCATCCAAAGATCAACGCCTCGCCGTGTCATGGAGTCGAGATGTAGGCTCTGCGACGAGAAAAGAGAACCTTAGAATCTTCAACCAAAAACTAATGGATGCATATTCGACTGGGGACTTACCCGCCTCCTTCGGGTAGTCTCGAGATCGGGTGAGTCTACCGTGAGGCGATCTATCGGGATACTATCAACCGCAACAGCCCTCGCAGTGCTCGCCTATCTCAACAAATGGGGTAGCCGATTCGAGAAAGCCGCGAAAGAGGAGTGCCCCGCCACTACACAAAAGAAATGTCTCACCTCTTTAATTGTATAGTGATATTAGCCAAATGGTCGGTCCTATAATTAATCGAAGAGAAAATTCATAGACCTTCTTCGTGGATGGTAGCTTGTAAAATTTCACCAAGAGTATCACCACCGCGGACTGTAGATGTCATCCATGGAAGTAACATATAAACCACCTTCCACGAAATCTTCCATGGAGAAGTCCGAAAAAGAAGGCATTAGGAAGGCTTAATGCAATTAAGACGAACAATAAAGTTACTTACTCCCCGCGTGGGGTTAGCTTGCCTAGTCTCTCGTTTGTGCATTTGTCTCGCATCTCTAAAAGAACAAAAGCCAAGAGGCAATTATGGGTAACAATTCGAAGTCGCTCATTCTCGCAGCCATCCGTAGAGGAATTATCGATGTTAGATGTACCCGGTTCACCGAATCAGTCCTACATCGGCCTCCTCCGCCATAGCTCCATACATTTGTTGAGTAAAACTTGGCTCAAAGATGAGCGTAATCGGGCTCAGCATAATTGTGAGGAAAATCAAAGCCGTAATCATAATCTCTAAAACCCTGCATGCAAACGGAGAAATGTTGTCTCCAAAAGCTTTTCCGTGTTACATCACGGCTAATTGTTACCTCCGCCGCCGACCGATCATTACCGTCAAGTCTATATCAAGGGACCGAGGATTCACGCCGATTCTTATGGGCTAACCTCTTTCGCTTAACCCCTTGAGAGGGTTGAAATTCATCTTCCAACAGATTCCGAATTCAGCTGGATGAGAAATCCAATGGAAAGGATGAGAAAACGAGGGAAAAGGAGAGAGTACCGAGGTTTTCCTAAAGTCGCAAAGATCGTGAGTTGTGGAACTCCTCCTCAGCCTCGCTTTCGGATGAGATTGGCGGCGCTCCGAGCTTGAACTGCCTCTGGTGTTCGAAAGTGTCGGCCGCAACGATGCTTCCGCCACTAGATCTGAGATAGCCTCAGGACTGCCTAGCTACTAATAGCCAACTACGTGGAGGAACGAGATTCCAGCTTCGACGTCCGAGCTCGAGATCAACCTAGCACCGTGCATCCCATGACGCCCACAACCATGCTCAAGGCCATCCACAAGTCCACCACGAAGTTCCGAGCCCGGTTCGGGTTCCCAACATAAAGTTGGTCGTGAACCGAATCGACGAAAGCAAAACGACAGGAAAATAAGGCTCAATGAAGCATTCTTCCTTTACTCTGAAAGTGAGATACCCTAGCCTAATATTCACTAGCCGCTGAAACACCCATGTCAAGTGAAGTCCGCGGTTCTTCAAGACTCTCGTAATCAAAGGACTGCCATAATTCTCGTGAGAATCGAGGAAAACATCCGAAAAAGATCCATCCTTTATGAATCTCGACTGCTTCTGATCTCAGAAGCCACTCTTCCATCTCAATCCTCTACCAACCGTAGGAAAGGAGTAGACTAACTGGTGGAACTCCGTATTTACATCATGTCGACGATGAAGGACCAGCCGTGCCATCAACAGTATATGGAGCTCCACTCGACGGAAGGAATACGATGATGGGTCGCCCTTTCTCGAGTAAACGCCGACTATAAGCCGTAATCCACGCGAATATTGGCCACCATTACCGAAGGAGAGAGAGTTCCTTCCGTGAGCAAGCCGAATCGCGTAAAGGACCTCCAAAGGTAAAAAGCATCATCGATTGATATGGAACCACCCATTTCTTTTAGCCAGATCGCAAGATAGCCGGCTAGAAGAGTCGCCTACCGGATAGGCTTCACCGCATGCCACGTAAAGGTTGCAAACTTGGTCCCCGGGAAAATCATCTTCACAGAGCCGAAGCGCAGTAGGAGTTAGCCTCGACCTCTCGATCGCTTCATTAACCTTCGGGAGTGAGCGTGACAATTCACATATTTCTCGCCATTTGTCCTCCAAATGCCGAACAAATAATTGGCAAACCGCCTGCACTCACTTGCAACTTCCTTTGGCGCAAGGTTCGACAATGAGCTATATAGTATGACAAGTGAGATCCCACAAAATCTTGCGGACGCATGTGTGTTTCTTCACGACTCAGCCTGATTGGAAGGAAGTACTCGATACAAAGATCTTCCCATGGGTAAATCGGAAATTCGGCACATCTCATGTAGAGCCACCAACTCGCCGCGGTTTGGTGAAAAACGATTTGAATCGATTGTAGAGCTCAAATAAGGCTAAGAAATGGTTAACGCTGATTGAAGGCCATACATAGTGGCACTAATCGCCGAACACAGCCGCAAGCCGGGTTCTCCATCCCATCTGAGGACATAATTGGTCGCGAATTCCCACCAATGTTTACCCGATGAGTGAACCCACCGCAAAATCCGTGATCAGATGATGGCATCTCTACCCAACGAAGCGAGGCATTCTTCAAAGTTGAAGCAGAACAAAGAGCTCATCACGGGCTGTGTCCAAACTCACAACCCCGTGGTGAAGGCCGATGACACGCATTCCCTTGAACCCGAATCGCCGGGCCGGTAATAAACCGCAATGAATATGATCATGCTCCTCGCCGACGCCGTGACATACGGCGCGTCACTGCATGTCCAAATCACCAATGAGAGCCGACGAGGTATCCGAGGAATATACAAGGGACCTCCGCCGCCTGGTTCAACCACCGCCTCGACAAAAGTCAGATCCCATCCTTAATCGAAGCCAACGATAATCTGTTTTTCGCGAAGGTTCCGGAGCTGGTGTCTTTATGGTGCGCCGTGACGGCATCAATCGCCGAGGATGCGGAACTCCTCAAATACGTACCGATCGCCTCACGATGTGCCGGTGCAAATCGAGGCGATAAAAATCGCGGATCATCACACGGAATAGTATTCGCTATCGCCCATCAACCGCTGTAGTCCAAAAGCTCCCGAGGAATAATCAACTAAAATCGAAAATATTCAATTAGTAAGAGGCATGCTGAATTCATAGATTGAGTCATTTAATTTTATAACGGTATGACAATTTCATCCCAGATCGAATACCCCGAGAACGATAAATATAGTCGCGAACAAAGCGCAATATATCCCGCTCCACGGCAAAGGTACAGATGAAATCGCCCCGCTAAAGACATCGAGACGGTGATCGTTGAAGCCCCTGGCCCCCAGCGGGACTTCGCCCCCAATCGCCTCACAAAGGAGGACGGCGGGTCGTAATAAGTGTACACACCGCAGCCAACCCACAAAGGAGGATTTTCGCTCTTCCCAATCGCCAATGAAGGAGAGCTAAGCGGGATACAACGATATATGTAATGAATATAATACGCCGGCGCACCACCGAAAGAAGGAGGCGTATGCCACGCTGCGGCGAAGCGGGATCGACCTTCTAACATGAGATCTTCGCGATGACATCTAAACCGCAAAGAAGACAAAAGTCGGCGCGGTTGAGGATCAACATACCGCAGAAGAGTCAAGAATCAATTAACAAACAGCGCATCGACGCTGCGATGTTCAAAGACCGGTGGCCCAGGTCGCCATTTCAGCGCCGCCAGCGCCTGCCGTGCTACTTCAGGGCCGCCAGTTGCCCGTAATGTCACGGGCCGCCGTCACCGCTGCCGCCGGGTCAGCTGGCCGCATTGCCATCGTCATTCACGGGCCAGGCTGACGCCAACCTATTCATGGCCACATGACGGTTCTTTCTCCTCCCATGCATGCATGCAACAAAAAAGAGAGAAAAGAAAAGATAAAGAAAAGACGTCAGAAATACTCGCGGCACGCACTCGCTGATCGGGAGATGAGACGGCGAGACGAGATGAAAACAAAAGAAAAAGTGCACGAGAAGGGGCCGCTCTAGGTCAAGAGGAAGGAGGGTTTATGGGTATTTATAACAATCCCATATGGACCCAATTCTTTGAATAAGGAGTCCTATTTGGCGATGGATAGGAATTCTAATTGGAGCCCAATTAGATATCTAAAAGGAACCAAAATGTTCCCAATAATCATCCATCCTTCTCCTAAATATTTGGAAAGATTTTGAGATGTTACCTACTTCAATTCTCCAAATATTCTCCCATGTGGTCTAATCCTACCCAACAGGATTATGAGTATAAACTATTTTCTAATTTATCGAGAAGTTCCCTAAGAATATTTTCACAAAAACATTCTTAGGATAACTCGATCGTAGATTATATCGACGCCGCATCAACGCTGTCCTAATCCTACTCCAAATAGGATTACGAGTATAAATCAAGCTTCCTAATTTGTCGAAGTTCCTAAGAATATTCTCATATTCTTAAGGATAACTCATCATGTGGATTACATCGACGCCGCATCAACGCTTCCAACCTACTCCAATCGGATTATGAGTATAAACTGCTTCCTAATTTGTCGAGAAGTTCCTAAGAATATTCTCATATTCTCGTGGATAACTCGATCGCAGGATTACATCGACATCAACGCTACGCCAATCCTACTCCAAATAGGATTACGAGTATAAACTGTTTCGACAAGGAATCCTTGGAGGATATCTCCATGAAAAGATTAGTCCTCCCGCTGTGGTTAAACCAACAACACACGCGATGATGGAAGAAATAGCCAACTAAGGGTTATGAAATTCCATGTATTCGACATTAACCAACGGTCGCCAACAAGGAGTTCGACATACGGATAAGTCCAAAAGTCCGATGGTTAGTCAAACAACAACCAACCAATACGAAGTTACAAACAAAACTCACCTACCAATCAAGATTTCAACAAAGCGTCGACAATAAATGCAGACCGCGGATTTTATCGTAAATCCTACAAAGAACCGGATGATCCGAAAGAATCCGGTTTGAAGCTATCTTTTGGGACCCTCACCATCAAGGCCGAATTATCATGTCCAAAGCATCCTGCATCATTAAGAATTGAGACCAGACGCTTTGGAGGGTATTGAAACGCTGAAAAATACTACAAGATCCCCCGAAACCAACTCGCGGACGGGAGTCGCCAATGACAACCCATCGAATGATAAGGACGCCGAATCGTTAAAACGCTAACCCGGCGGCAAACCCACACGCCACAAGCACGGTTTAAACCGGACTTGAACAGACGACGGATTCCTGACCGCTTGAACCGAATCAACCAAGAGTTAGTCTCAACCAAATACGATCGGAACCTAAGTCCGAGAAGGCCAAGAGTCGATAGGCAGGACCTAAGCCCGAAGACCGAGAAAACGATTCCGAAACAACGAAAACGCCGTGACCTTCCGGGCGACTCGCCATTTGGCGAAGCCTCGTGTTCACTTGGCGGCCTCACCATTTCGGCGAACCTCGGTTTTTCCGCTAACTCGTTTGGCTTAACCTCGCCTTCGATTTAACCTCACCTTCGGCCGAACATCACACTTCGCGGACTCGCCATTTGGCGAAGCCTGTTCACTCTTTAAGCGGCTCACTATTTTCGGCGAACTCGTTCCTTTCCGACGAACTCGCTTTACGGACTCGCTATTTGGCAAGCCTCATGTACATTTCATAAGCTCTCACCATTTCGGCGAACTCGTTCCTTTCCGACGAACTCGCTTTATGGACTCGCCATTTGGCGGCGGCTCACCATTTCGCTAACCTTGCCTCTTCGGCGAACCTCGTTTTGAGGACTCGCCATTTGGCGAAGCCTCGTGTTCACTTCATGGCCTCACCATTTTGAACCCTGCCTTGTGGTGAACTCAGAAGACGGGCGAACCTTGCTCATTTTGGCTTAACCTCGGCCGACCTAACCTCAGATTCGCTTGAACCTCGCCGCAGGCACCCTGCTAGCCGGCCGAGGCACCTCGCCAACTAAGCCGAGGCACCTCGACTGTTAGCCGAGGCACTCCGCCAACCCCCGACTTGTATAAATAGGGGATCTGCTTGAGAGAGGGTTGGCTCGGGCTTCCGTGGGACTGATTTGGTGATTTTTCCGAGCCGACTTAGGAGAGGCGGACTGAGTTGATTTTGGCCGAATCTCTCAAGGCTTCCAAATAACTTTGGAGAGCTTGGGCTTGGGCTTTGGGAGAGCTTGACTTTAGGCGGATTCGCTGGACTTTGGGCGATCTTTGCACGCTGAGCACCATGAAGCACGTAACCAAGCCAACGCCAGATCTACAAGCGCAGGTAATGAATTGGTCGAATCCACAGATACCCTCTAGATTAAGCTTCGCCTTAATCTCGTGGATAGCGCCAGGATTTCTCCTAGTAGATCTCACCCGCCCATCCTCTCCTTCGCGGAGTGTGATCCCCAAGACGCATCCTCTCCTTCGCGGAGTGTGATCCTCAGCGCCGCTTTCGCGGAAACGAGCCCCTTCACGCCTCAGAAGTTCCAACCCGGTCCCTACCGATCGAATTGCGCTGTGGTCCACGGACACAAAAGTTCCTACACAGCAAAGAACCTGACGCAGCTTGGTGATCCCATATAACAGATCCTCGTGTTTGTTCATTACAGAAAAGTTGTAATCTTTTTGATTTGATTTTCATTGTAAGCCTTAAAATAAAAGGCTTATATTTCTTTGAATTTGTTTCAGCGACCGGTTTGTAATACCAAATCAATGACAATCAAACCGACTTTTACCGCGAACAGTTGTGTAGGTGACCCTCTCCCTTCAAATGGCGTGAAGTTGATCAAATTGATTTTCGGCGGGTAAGGGATTGAATCCCACTTCTAGGATACGGACACGGATACCAAATTTTGACTTCCCCGCTAGGACATCAAAGCATTGATTTTATCTTCAAGCTCTTTCATCCTTTCACCATCATCCTCCCCTTGTTTTGGATTACTTCCAATAGGAAGAATTGGACCATTTTCATCTTGAGCACCAGATGTTTCTTGGCGGTTGATCACAGAAATGTGTTCATCTATCTCCTAATCACTGCTTTCGACATTATGGGCATTATGGTGGGTAACTCCACCTTGTTGATCGATTCAGCCGTAGATGAGGCGCTTGATTTTGCAATTCTCTCATCTCCGCATGGCTAACTCCATTTCGCTTATTTCGCCCTAAGATCTTCCCGCTGTTTAGCTAGGACCTCCCGTAACATTTGAGCTAGGGTTTCGTAATTGCAAAGCTCGATGGCGACCAACACTTGACATTGTGTCATCTAAGCTATCGCCAATTGATGTCGGAAGCTTCGCCATCGATGACTCTCCTCATGCATCCTTCTATAGTCGGCGCTGTAGCTCGCAATTACAACCGGTGACATTCTTCGAGAAATCAGACCCAACCTTTCTCCGTGAGTGAAGTCGATCTCAGATCCGCCACGGGCCCTTTCCCTTTGTTCACCATGTTGATAGTCACTTCGAAACTCATCAAATTGATGGATGATCTCTTTCTTCTTCGATGTCGCCTTGATCGGGCTTCAGATTCTCCCGCGCATGTGGAAAGCCGTCAATACCGAAGCTCTTTTGTGGTGAGCTGCTCGACTCGTAATCGTGCACATCCCGATAATGCCTTTAATCAATTTTGCACACGAGCAAGTACACCTATTTCGCCGATCGCCCTTTGCCGTTCCCCGCCCGATGATATGGTTGGTGTGGGTTATTGCAAATAACATTTCCACCCCAAGGTGTAACTTGGTTCTTGGCTGGAGGACAGGTCTTCTTTTGGGGGAATCGACTATTAGAAGTTGCTTACGCATGAATAACAAGCGTTTGATCACCTTTGGTGACTGCGAATCACAGCCGTTTTGTCTTTATCGGCGATTCATGGACCCCTTAGGAATACTCAAGCGAGACACAAGCGGGAACTCTTTGGTTTGAGATCGTCGGATGGCTTGGAACATTCGAACATCACTTGGAATTTGATGCGACTTACACAATGCGTTGTTCATGGATTAAGTGACCCAAACATTCCATTCTTGGTGTTTTGACTTTGGTTCTCAATTGTGGACCAAGGTATTTGAACTGCTGTGTCGAAACTTCTCGGTTGATGGATTTCTAGACTTAACGGTTGATACCTCAGTAGGAGAGTGGAAAGAGTGAGGAAAAGTCCATTTTGCTAAGGCATGGAGGGTCGCCTCGATGTTGGCGGCGATTGGGCTTGTCGCTGGCGAGGCGGTTTACTGCCTGCGGTTGGCTGGCGGCAAAGCTTGTCGCTATGTGAAGCGGCTTCGAGCTGTCTTCGCTAGCGGCTTCGAAGCTGTCGGTGAGAGAAGTGATGGCGGCGGACTCTTGAGCGATTTTGATGTCGACCGGGACCCAAACTTTGTGATTTTGGGTCGATTCCATGGTTGATTCGACTCACATTGCCTTCGCGAACAGGCTGCGATGCATGAGCAGCAGCGTGCCGCGCGCTTTACGCTCCTTCTTGTCAATCGGGTCCTTTTGGCGAGAACCCATTCTTCCTTAGGAGGAGTGTTGGCGGATTGAGGTTGGCGTTGTAACTGGCGGCGTCTCGATCCGCGCGAGCTTCGTGTTGTAATGAACCGTCACATTGATTCCATGGCATTTGCAAGTTGTCGGCCATCTTTTGGCCTGTCTTTGTGAGCCCTCTTCGTCGAGCGGTTGAGATCTTGTTGAATGACTCTTCTTCCGAAGGAGTCAACTTGAGCAGAGCTCCCGCTTTGAGATCCACCGAGGTGTTGTTGAGAGAAATGCCTCCGTCATAGCGAGCGAGAATCGTTGCGCATCTATGAAACGAACCTCCCTCCGATGTTTCTTGGCGAGGGACTTCGATGAAGAAGAGGAGAGATATTCTTGAACTTGGCTTGATCGAAGAAGTAGTCGATCCATCGACCATGAGTCGGCTTGATGTTGCAAAGTGCGACACAACGATCTCGGGCTTCGAGACCGTTAGCTCCAACGTGATTAGCCATCGTGTTTGGGTCGAAAGTTGATTTCTTTGTCATTTCCATTGCAAAACTTAAGAAAATTACACTTTAATTTTTCAGTTACAAAGAAATTTTAATAACTCTCTCACAAACTCGAACAAAAGACACTACAAGTGTAGATCTCCTATTTTCGTGGGACTTTGCACGTCTTTGGGGGCGTAATCCGTGGACCACTGGCGCGTGATCGTCGAATCGGCGGGGTTTAGTTGATGCTTAGTAAAGGAAATAAGAACTTAAGCAAATATCTTAGCAAAGTAAGATATCTACTCTTCTCAAGAATTAGTCAAAGCTTAAACTTCGAGGAATCTCCGTGTGGATCGTGTTCTTGAACTCGGAAGCTTGGACTCTATCTCTCTCCTTGCAAAAGCTCTGTTTATCGATCTCGATTGCCCCCTACCCAAATGGATGTAGGGAGGTATTTATAACCTTTGGGAAGCGTGCCCTCACGAAGAAACACAAGTGTCATAAGTGCTTTCGGCATTTGTAGTTAAGCGGCGGCTGACTCCGTACCTCGGCCAAAGCTACCAGCTCCTTGGCGGCGATCTTGCTACCTGTTGGCGGTTGGCGGTATGTTTGCCTCGCTAACTAAGCGAGGCGATGTGGATCTCGGCTATTGTAGCGGTTTCCACTGCTTTTTAGGCGCGATTAAATGCCTAAAATCCGCCTAGTGAAGCGTATTTTCAGCGTATAACCGTCCATTGAAGTGGCTGAGCGTCTCTTTACGTTGATAAAGTCAATTGGGCCCCACCGGCATTGATTTAGACCCTTCAAGGGCTCATTTCCAATAATGCGGGTGTCGCCTTTGGCGGCACAAATAGTCACCTCGCTATGGCGAGACACATCAAGATGTCGCTTGTGGCGAGACACAAACAAGTGTCTCGCTAGTAGCGAGACACATCAGATGTCTCGCTCGTGGCGAGCACAAACAAGTGTCTCGCTAGTAGCGAGACACAAGCGAAGTGTCTAGCTTGTGGCGAGGCACAAACAAGTGTCTCGCACTATGGCGAGACACAAACTTCCCATGTGTTGACTTCTTGAGATTTTGGCGGCGTTGTCCTTGATCTTCTCATGATTTAGTCATATTTGAGGTTCTTGACAATTTTTGATGCCTACACATCTTTAGTCGCACCACATTCACCTTCGTGTGCTTCAGAAGGACCTCTTACGCCTCTTTGTTTGAGGCATCGAACAAAGACCATCGTATCCTCGGCGATATAGCGTCAGGGTCTCAGGTGTCGTAGAAGAATCTTGGAGCTCTTCGCCGGATTGACTCTCTTTCACGCCTTCTCGCGTAATACCATGTAAGACGAATCAATGATAGGAAAGCCAATCTCGGGGCTCAATTTGGTGCAGGTTGCATGTACCTCTTTGATAACTACCCTTTGTCTTCTTGTACCTCGTCGTATATTGGCACAAAGAGTTGATGAGTCTGGCTGTAACCAGCTTTTCGGTCTCGGGAACGTTGCCAAAGATCTGACTAATGACCAATGCATCGCGTAAAGCGTTACGGCGGGACTTATGAAGAAGAGGAGAGATATTCTTCGAACCTGGCTTGATCAAGAAGTAGTTCAGTCCATCGACTATGAGGTCGGCTTGATCGCGCAAGCATGTCGCTTAACAACGCATCTCGTGCTCGAGACCGCTGGCTCCCACCGGTGGTCGCCATCGTGTTTGGGTCGAAGTTGATTTCTTTGTCATTTCCATTGTAAAACTTAAGAAAATTACACTTTAATTTTCGCCATAAAGAAATTTTAATAACTCTCACAAACTCGAACAAAAGACACTACAAGTGTAGATCTCCTATTTTCGGACTTTGCCTGCGGCCGGGACGCTGTAATCCGTGGACCACCGAAAGCAACATCGCCGAATCGACGGGTTTAGTTGATGCTTCAGAAAGGAAATAAGAACTTAAGCAAATATCTTAGCAAAGTAAGATATCTACTCTTCTCAAGAATTAGTCAAAGCTTAAACTCGAGGAATCTCCGTGTGGATCGTGGTTCTTGAACTCCTAAGCTTGACTCTATCTCTCTCCTGCAAAAGCTCGCTTATCCGATTCGATTGCCCCCTACCCAAATGGATGTAGGGAGGTATTTATAGCCTTTGGGAAACGTGTCTCCAAGAAACACAAGTGTCATAAGTGCTCAAGATTTGTAGTTAGCGCAGCTCGAGCTGCTCACGCCAAGTCAGCCGCCACCGGGCGAGTATAGGGTCGCCTCACCGGGCGGCTAGGCAGATAGGGCCGCTCGCTAACTAGCGAGGCAGTGTCGGATCTCCAGCTGTTGTAACGGTTTCCCTGCTTTTTAGGCACGATTAAATGCCCTAAAATCACGCCTAGTGGGCGATTTTCGCCAGATAACCGCCCATTGAAGTAGCTGAACGCCTTTACGCTGATAAAGTCAATTGGGCCCCACCAGATTGATTTAGACCCTTCAAGGGCTCATTTCCAATATTCTCGTGTGTCTTCATGAAGACAGTGCGCTCGCTTATAGCGACACACATCAAGATGTCGCTTGTGGCGAGACACAAACAAGTGTCTCGCTAGTAGCGAGACACAAGCGAAGTGTCTAGCTTGTAGCGAGGATTAAACAAGTGTCTCGCTAGTAGCGAGACACAAGCGAAGTGTCTAGCTTGTAGCAGGTAAGACAAACAAGTGTCTCGCACTATGGCGCAGACACAAACTTCCCATGTGTTGACTTCTTGAGATTTTGACGACGCTTGTCCTTCGATCTTCTCATGATTTAGTCATATTTGAGGTTCTTCAAAGAATTTTGATGCCTACACATGCCGGTGGCAAGACTACATTCACCTTCGTGCTTCCCCGGGACCTCTTCTCTTTGTTTGAGAGGCATCGGAGCAAAAGACCATCGTATCCTCGGCGATATAACGTCCGGGTCTCCGTGTCGTAGAAGAATCTTGGAGCTCTTCGCCGGATTGACTCTCTTTCACGCCTTCTCGCGTAATACCATGTAAGACGAATCAATGATAGGAAAGCGCCAATCTCGGGGCTCCAATTTGGTCTGGGTTGCATGTACCTCTTTGATAACTACCCCTTTGTCTTCTTGTACCTCGTCGTATATTGGCACAAAGAGTTGATGAGTCCCGACCGAACCAACCGCCGGCCTCGTGAGGCCGTGCTAAAGATACAGCCTAACGCGCCAATGCATCCGCATAAGCCGCTCAAGGCGCTGACATATTCGATGAAGAACTCTTCAACGAAGTCCGCCATTTCAACGCTACCGATGATAGGGGACTGATCGGGTTCCTAACTCGTAGTCACCACGGATCCGCTTAACTATCAATTAATCGCCAGACGCTTCGAGATATTCGACCCCAGCTCCTTGGCGTAAACTAAGTCCAATAAGTAACGCATTGTATTCGCCACGCTATTAGAGCAAGGTTCAAGAGTGAATAAGCACGGGCATGACATGATTCCTGAAATCAAGATAACTCCGACCAACCGAGATTTTAGAACATCCGGGGCACTTGCCACATTAGTTGCTCGAGAAGTCTCAAAATACAACCTCCATATTTGTTGGTGCGATAGTGTTGACTTCCTCGACTTCATCCGAAGATCATCATACGCTCAATCAAGGCCCGTTGTCGGTTGGTACCAAGAGATCGCAAATAGCTTATCCTTTGACCGACTTTTGTTGTTTGAAGTGCAAGTCGTATTGGGACAAGAGCAAGGCCCATTTCGCCAAACGCCAACTCATTGAGGCCTACTGGGTCATAAATATTCGACCAGTTTACGCTAGAGATAACATAAATCGCTTTCTCCGACTAAATAGTGCGCTTTCAATCGCTAACACTAATGCAAGGCACCGCCGACCATTGGGTATCGAGACCGCACCGACTAGTGTTCGCCTGATAATATATCGCCGCTCGCGGACCACCGCCGCCGCCCCGCGCGAGTAAGGCGCTTAACGAGTGATCGGTTGCCTTGATGTAAATCGAAACGGTTTTCCATCGCGTGCAAACCGTAATGTGAGGTTTAGAGAGATACGATTTGATCTCTTCAATCGCCGACAAAGCGCCGCCCTAAATAAACGACACGCTCTTCTTGTTCAACTTAGAGAACGGTTGGCACTTCCTTGATAGGTTCGATATGAACCGCCGGATGTACGCCAATCGCCTTGTAACCCCTCGAAGTTCTCTCGCATTTCTGAGGTTGCAACTCTTGAATCGCTTCACTTTGTCGATCGACGTGGATGCCCTTATTAGTGACGACAAAGCCGGGAACTTGCCACCGGATATCCCAAGGAAGGATTTGGCAGATTCATCTTTAATCGATGGGTTCGCATGAGCTCAATATCGCCCTAAGATCTTTGATGTGATCTCCTTTGTCACGACTTTTCACGCACCAAGTCGCCGACGTAGCATTCGACCATTTTCCAAGATGATCCCGAAAATCTTAGTCATTGCTCGCCGGTATGTGGCCGGTATTTTGAGGCCGAACGGCATGACCGTGTAGCAATATATCTGGAATAGGCGTTAGCGTATTGTGTTTGGCATCATCGGGATGCATCTTGATCTGATTGTAACCCGAGAAACCATCCATGAATGACATTCTTTCAAATCCACACGTATTGTCGACTATGACATCAGTGATTGGAAGAGGAAAGTCATCTTTCGGGCAAGCAGTGTTCAAATCTCTATAGTCGACACAGATCCTAATCGAACCATTCTTCTTCGTGATCGGGACTATGTTCGCCACCCAATCCGGATGTTGAATTTCCTCAATAAATCCCGATTCTATGAGTTTCTTCACTTCGTCAACGATTGCCTGCAAGATTTGTGGACGAAACCGTCTTTGCGGTTGCTTGACAGGTTTGACATCCACCTTGATGTTGAGGCGATGCGTCGCCACATTAGGGTCGAGTCCTGGCATGTCCTCGTAGCTCCAGGCGAATACATCGATATACTCCCTGATTAGAGTGATCAACCCTTCCTTCTCTTCCGAGGGAAGAGTATTGCTGATGTTTATGAGCTTAGGATGCTCTTCGTCACCCATATTAACCTGGACTACCTCGTCCTTAGTGGGTGGTTCTCTTTGTTCGAATCTATCCCCAAACTGCTCTTTGAGTTGATGGATCCATGGGTCTTCCCATGTTGGTATATCTTCATCACTCTCAATAGTAGCAGGATCGACCGTAGCCATATTTGACATCAAAGCCTTGAAAGCCTCTCCGAGGTCGGTGTCTAATCCCAAGTCAAGAATCGCATCTAATGTCCGCCTCCCTCATCGGGTGGATTATCATCGATCGCCACGCAGCATTCATCGCCTCGAGGAGGATTCAGATCCCAATCCCTTCTAAAGGCATAGTAGTTATCAGGCTTCCCTCTTGGGACATATGCCGCTTTGGGAGGGACCGAGGACCTCGCCCAAAACATAGACATTCCCTTGTGTCAAGTTATACCCCACTTCTTCATGATACCCTGTTTCGACTATATCTCAATGTGTGGAGGATAGGCCCATTGTCATCTTCATCTTCTTCTAAGAAATGATTGGGGTTGGAGCGCATCTCCTTTTAAAGTAAATCAAGTCTTTTTCACTACTTGATCTTCATGGGATGGCAGTGTTGTCCCAAAGGAGTCTCGGACGCTTTGTGTAAAGCAAAATGACCGAATTGGTAGGTGCAACTCAGGATTGTTGTATAAACTGTCATCACATCACTCAAAGACAAAGGGTACTCTAAATCGTCATTTATTGATTCATCGGCAATTTGCCAATTACAATGTTCATCGGCGATTCTTGATGCGTCAAGATTGATTACAAGGGTACAATGTCATTTAAAACAAAACCACCACTATAACCAAGCGGCCGGTATCGACTTCTTCACATTGTCCAGATTGGGCCGATGATTCAATTTCGACCCATTACCGTGAGAGGAGAGAATCGGTGAAATAATTCTCCATCCCCTTAAACGTTGTTTGTCCGCACCACCGCCTTGACCTCATTATTCGTGATTCACGATTTGAGACACCGATGAAGAGTAGATGGGACTATAGCGTTCTTGTGGATCCAAGGTCGACCCAACAATAAGTTATAGGAAGTCTCACAATCACATAGCAGTGACTTCGACTTTAAGTCCCCCATTTGGCACTTTATCCGATTTTACCAAGCGCCGAGACTACTGTGTTAAATCCGTAGATCACCGCGGTTGCTGACACCACCATCATGTGGATTCCAAGATGATACATGAGGCACGGGGCATGATGCTCACAATGAACCCGGATCGACTTGGATCCTGCTAACTTCACTAGAGCCAATATACCCGTGAAGTATAGCGCCTATCGTGCTTGGAATTCCTTGTCCGCATATCCTCCTTGTAAAAGTGATGCAGGGAAGTGTTTAGTCACAGGTTGTATTGTTGGGTCACTTTCCCGGCTCTGCGATAACTGGGTGAGGAAGACCTCCAATCGCCGTGGCTTGAAGAGCTCTTGTCTCTTTTGACAACCGCAATGTACTGTGAAGAGTGATCCTTGCGTAAATATTAGCTAATTGGGCCATAACGCCGGTTTATATGGGGAGTTGGAGCTTCCTTTGTCTCTTCTAATCGGGTGGTTGAACCGAGATCGCCGAGTCGAACTTTAATGGCTTGCCATTGGTTTCTTTTGCCCACCGCCGCTAAGTGCTTTCTGCGGAGTGAGGGGAATTGTTGGTACTCCCACCGGACAAATGTTTGGCATTTGGTCGGGACTTCCGGTACTTGTATTTGTACCGTGGTCCGCCCGGTGGCGCGGTTTCAGTTCCCTTTCGGCCACCGAACGCCGCTACCTACTCGCCATCCGCTTCCGCATCATAAGTAGTATGGCATGCCTTTCCTTCCGCTTTGACTTTTCTTGGATGAAGAAGAAGCTACCCATTGATCATCTTCCAAAGAGGTCCGGTGGATCCACAAGATTTCGCCATTTGGGGTCAGATAATGATACAAGTCCTTTCTCTGGCGCTGTCGTGGGTCATCATTCACCGCCTTCATTGCGACTTTGACCACGGGTTTAGGCTCAAACCATGTTAAGGGCACTCACCCAAAGCTTATGGACACCGTGATTTGTTCGACTTTCTTTTCTTTGGACGGCTTCATAGTGATGACCCCTACATCAATTAAGGCCCGGATTTTATCCTTAAGGTCAAACAGATTTAGTAGGTGATGAACCGCCCTATGGTACGCCGCAGATTTTGGGTCGTTTCGTCTCATTGCTTCCTCTTGATTCGAATCGAGGGAGCTTGATCTTGTTATTTTCCACGAGATACTTGAAGAGACCGGAATCTCGCCGTCCCTAAAGGAATAGGACTTCGGAATCTTGGCTCGTACTGCTTCGCGGTTCCGCTGCCACTCTGCTATGATTGTGCCCGCTATGCCAAGTCATACGCCGCCGCCGGTTGGAGTTGAACGCTTGGTTCGCGAATCACCGCCTTGGCTCGCTTCTTTCCTTTGCCACGGGACAAAGTTACGCTCGAGCTTCCGTTACCGCCGGTGGCCTCTTCCGCCCTTTTTCCTCTTGAGGAATCTTTTCGCTTGTTCACCCCGACCTTCAAGTCTTCCTGTGTTGACGGTGCTGTTCCCATTGCCTCGAAAGCACATCTATTGACAAGTTATTGTGGCAGGTCCGAGGATGAACTCCTTCATATCGGATCCCGACAGCTCATTGCCTTGTTCTAATTGTTTGACAAAGATATCCACAGCCCGCCCTTCGCTGCCGAGTAACGCTCCGATGGATACCGTATCGCCATCGAAGAAATTGAGAGAAACAGGACTCCATATCGCCCCACCGCTGATGCTCCCCGCTTAAGACGGGCGGTACCAATCAAAGGCAGCCCACTAAGGGTGCCGACGAATGACCAACCATCGTGGGCTCATTGTCTAAATGACTCGAGGTGCGACTTGAAGTAAATCAAGTGTCGCTTCCGGGAACCCTTCCCACAAACGGTGTAAAGTTTATTAAGTTAAACTTAGACGGTATGGGATTGATTCCCACTCCTCGGTATGGGCAAGGAATACTGCTTTCTTCACCTCCCCGAAGGAAATCAATGAGTTAATTTTGCTCTCGAGGTCTTTGATCTTCGCCTCATGAGCAACAACATCTACATTATGCCCGGCCGCGTGGGTTCAGAGGGTTATCATCCTCTTGTATTTTCCTCGGTTCAATCGCCACATCTTGATCGACGCCGATGCGCCGACTGATTCACCTCGATGTTTTGTCAAGGCTTGGATCTGTTGGTCATGCATTTCTCTCATCGCCCGCGATGGCCAACTCCATTTCTAACTTGAAGTTTTCGCTGCTTATTCAATGCTTCGCCTAGCATTTTAGCCACTTGATCTCAGACCGATCATAAGCGCTTCGGGGCATCCTTCGCTAGATACAAGATAATCGGAGGCAATTATGAGCCAACATCCGACGATCATCCTATGCGGTATCCTCTCAAGTTTGTCGAATTGGACCGCCGGATAGTCCCGACCGCAAACGAAGCAACCGCTGTAATGCGCCGAATAGTCCGTGACGACGGTTCTTTACCGGTCATGTTGTTAGTGATCGCCGGTAATTCATCATTTCGGTATGCCGCTTCTACTAATCGCTTTGACCTAGGTCTTGGCGCTTCGCGGTGAGTCTCTCGAAGACCGACACCCTTTTTGGAGTTTCTTGACAGAATTACACCTGAGCACCGCTTTGATGAGCTTCGAGCACAAACATGACTCGGACGAAGCCGAGAGCTTTTTCGAGCCTTCTTCGCACTCCCCAAGACGGTAGTATAACTCATCGCATGGGTGCCGAGCAATCTTCAGAAGTCGGCACGATCTTCTGCATAACGCCTCATTGTCGATGAAAACGCTCCTTCCGAGGACGGTCAATTCATCGAACTTCCGAAGTGACTCGCCAGACTTTCGCCGATGTGAGCCAAGTCTCGGGCGACTTCTGACTTCGATTTTCAATCCCAGATGCGAGTCAGAGGAATCTTCTTGTCTTTGTGGGTGCGACCCCCTGTATTAGGAGTGACCCGCGATTCCTTTAATGGACCTAGGCGATCCTTGATGGTAAGCCTGCTGGTCGAGGCGAGAGCTGGCTTCACGTTTATTGTAGACGCCGTGAGGCAATTCCGCTGATGCGCCTTTTGTTGGGTGTTCACAATTTCGATTTGAGCATGGGGCGGATATTCGCCGGCACCGGGCTTGATGCCGTGTTCGCCGGTTGAAGGCCGACGGACTTGGGTTTCCAAATTAGCCGACTTGTTGACGACTTCTTAGTCAGCCCTTCTTCAACTCGCGCTTGTTGCATCAAAGCCCGTGGTTGCGCCGAGGAGCTAGCCGCTCGGATACGCCCCCGGCTGCAGAACGATTCCGCTTGACTCGACTCCATTCATTTATCTCCGCTTGTATGAGTCGGCGACGATCTCGCACTTCGCCTCGAAGTCAACTCGACCTTAGATCCGCCATAGCGACCCCGCCCATTGATTCTTTTGCTCGGCTAATTGTTTCGCCAGCGCCGACGCCGCCTCGACGGGCTCTCTTGAGAGAGTCACAATGCCATTATGTAATCAACCCTTGCAAAGATAGGGTTCGAGATTTGGCCGCTGTTAGTCGTATTACTGCCGTCAGTAGTCTTGACGGCGGTATGGTTGGACTTCCTTGCCTCCGCAGACTGCCGGAGTGGGTCTTCCCGGCAAGGGAGACCATCTTGGACTTACGGGAGGAGTTGATCTGGACGAGGAGGAGAGATAGCCCTCAACTTCGTTGGTCAAATTCGTACTGACCTCCTCGATGACCGGATCGGATCCGCTGTTATGCACACGACCGCTTCTTTGTTGAAGCCGCTGGCTCCCACCGTGGTCGCCTTGTTCAAGCGTAAAAGTCGGTTTGTTATTCATTGTTGTTAAACTCGCTTATGCCTTCTGGGCCTACAACAAAATTCAAAAGAAATGCCTTTTATTTCAAAGCGCATAATGAAAACAAAAGATTACAACTTCTTCATGTATGAACAAACGCCGGATCTCTATTATAATGATCCTCGCTGTGTGGGTTCTTCACTGCGTCGGACTTGAATCGCTCAGGACCACCGCGCAATTCCATCCGTGGAAACCCGTGTTCGAACTACAGACGGAAGGCTCGCTTCACGGGAAACGGTTTAAGGGGATCACACTCACGAAGGAGAGGATCGCCTTCGGGATCACACTCACGGCGAGAGGATCGCCGAGCGGTGAGATCTACTAGGAGAAATCACAAATACATTCAGAGTCGATTCAATTCGCTTACCTCGCGATTGAAGATCCGACGAGATCGAACTTGTGATCGCCGGTGCTTGAACGTTGTAACGACGACTGTGAGATCTCGCGAGAATTCTTCGAAAATCCCAAAATCCAAATTAAATCCAACACCCGTAACCGAGGAAGACCCCCTATTTATAGGATTGGGGTAGGTCGCAACAAGCGGTTCGCCACTGTCGTGGCCAACCTCGGCCATTTGGCCGAGGTCCCGCTTCATTTTTCGCCAAGCTACCGCTTTTCTCGTCTTCCGCGTAATTTTCTCCGTGACATCGCTGTTGTATTTGAGTCCAGATTCGATCGACTTTCGAGCTCAATCGGTTCATTTGAGTTGACGGACTAAGTACGCTGATTCCGCTTTGTCGGCATTTGAGTTTAGTCATCTCGCCACAAATTTCACACCGGGTTTATTCCACGATATGTCGCTTCGTTGACTCAGACGCCTTTGCCGACTCACTTCATGCGTTTGTCGACTTCGCTTTATGCGTTTTGCGGCGTAATCACATCGTCAGCAGTTCTAGGTCGCGTTGTCGGATGGGTCTTCGGTAGCCCACCGTCACGAGTCTCGTTCGGGTATTGATAAGCAATTTTTAACGCCTACACAAATGTAAGAGTCTCGTGGCGAGAAAAACCTTCAACACAGGTTGCATTTGGGCTGCTATGATTTGCGAGATGCCCGTGATCGTCCTGACAAGTTACTATGTTGTCCACAACTGTGTTCGTTCACAAACTTTTTGATTTCAATTTTTTTTATTTTTAACAGGAGAGGCAAACAGCATCCAAGAGCATCCATATGTTTCCTTATATCAACAATAAACTCGGAAACATTTGGGTTCATTCTTTGCAAATTCATAATCAAACTTTTTCGCCATAGAATAGTTTTACAAAGCTAGTCTCAATTCATTTATACTTTCAAATTATTAACCCCTTTCAGTTAATGTCGTGTGCCACCATTGAGGAATGATGGAAGTGTTATTGAGAATATCATCTGATCTCATTACATTCTCACCAGACGGGCAATCATTTAGAATCCTCTCTGATTTAGAAGTATTTCCCGAAGGAGTATGACTATATTCTCAGATTCAAAGAGGTATCATCACGCACAAATTAATAAACCACCAAATTTTAAAGTCAAGTATAATATTATTTTCTGATATTTTAAATTAACAAATTTCTTGTGTAAGTTAACAAAGGAGGCTAATGCACTAGGAGGAAAGTTAATGTGTTTGGGTGAAAGTTAATATAAAGCCATGAAAGTTAACACTCAAGAGGAAAAGTTAACGCACTAGGAGGAAAGTTAACACGCTCAGCTAAAAGTTAACATATAACTATGATAGTCAACAGAAAACCCTAAAAATTAACATGTTCTAGTGATAGTTAACGATAGTCAGCGATACTTAACACACGACATGAACAGTTAACATGTAACCATTAAAGTTAACATTTACGATTCGTTTGTACTATGATATCTGAAATCACAAAACTTACATCACATAAAGCCCAATTTTAAAAAGAGTTTATTGATTACTTACATTTCAGTTAAAACGTTCTATTTTTTTTCAAAAATAGAACCCTCTATAATAACAACACCTTGCATATGAATCTCCATACAACCAATATTTCGATTATGCTCCACCGTTCACACCAAATCGTCTTCATTATCAACTGAAAAACTCAAATTTGGGTGCCTCTCAGATTTATATATCAATGATAAAGCATCTTGAGGCACTTTCTGTCTTTCGGACACATCAAATTTCAGTTCAAAAAAGCTTGTTATAGAACTTAGCATTGAGAATATCTTCTTCTAGCCTAACAACACTATACAAATCAAGTCACAAACATAAGAGTCTGGTGGATAAAATCCGGTCCCCTTTTCATGCTAATAGGCCACCGCTGCTCGCTATCGCCCTCATCCTCGATTAAGCGACGCCGGAGAAGAAGAACCGTCGGCGGGGGATAACGATGTAGAGGGGGAGGCGGATGATTCTCGAAGAGCCTCCTTTGTCGTCGGATTCGAACGTCGACAATGAACAATTTCGAAATGGGTGTTGTCTCCTTCACCCTTCTCCAAATTAGGGTTTTCGGCCATTTTCCACTTTTTTTAAACAAAATTTTAAGGGATTTTGTGGAGGGTTGAGTTCAAATCTAGGATTTTTTTTGGGTTCTCTTGAGCTTACAGGAGTCTGAGCGAGAGAGAGAGAGAGAGAGAGAGAGAGAGAGAGCACGTGAGTTTTTGGGGGAAGGGTTAAGGGGTATAGTTTTTGGGGGAAGGTAGGGTTAGGAGAGAGGAGGAGGAGAGAAGAAGAGGAGAAAGGAGCAGTTAGAGGAGAGGAGGAGGATAAAGACACAGAGGAGAAAAAGAAGAAGAAGAAAAGGGGAGGGGGTATTTTCGGAATTTTTTTGGGTTAATTTTTGGGAGAGTGTGAAAAAGGGCTAGATCACAATTTGTTGGGTCTTTTGGGGTTAAAGCACATGGGAAAAACTTCATAGGGCTGGGTCACAAGAGGCTTCTTTTTTTGGGGCATTGACACATTTTTTCCAAAATCTAATCATAAAACATTTGAATACCAGAGAAATTACATAAAAAATAACACACAAAATAATTAAATATCATTGTAAAGTATATGAAAATAAATAGTCATGAAGAATTATACTAGTTCATTGGACAAATTCAGCTATATTGAAGAGAGTATTGAGCAATAAGAAAACTTGAACTATCTAAACAATAGAAACTAATGATCAAAGGGTCGCTTCTATCATTTCAACTATATAGGATTTAAGAGGAAGAACGATAGTGTTTGCCAGAGATTCACACCATCTCTAAATATAAAAATATTAAGTACACGATGACTACCCTTTGAGATATGCACAAACATAATCCACGAGTGTGGTCTTTGACTATCTTTTAACAAATACACTCAATTTTTCATGAATTTCATAAGAGTGTGGATCTTTGATCATCATGTAACGGATAGACTCTTTTGTTTGATATATTTTAGTAGAAATACACATTTATACTTATAAAGAATAAATACGCATTATTCAAATAAAAACAAGCTAAAAAACTCTTGATATATTCCAAAAATATTTTATAAACAAAATATAAAACTTTTTACCACTATTTTACATTACAAAACATGATAAGTGTAAAACTAGGTGTGTGAAAATGTAACATAAAATATCTCGTGAAACAATGTGTCAAGCAATTATATTTTTATCATTGTCTTGAGAATATATATATATATATATATATATATATATATATATATATATATATATATATATATATATATATATATATATATATATATATATATATATATATATATATATATATATGAGGAATATGGAGAAACTTGGTACCAAGTTCCTTAAAGGAACTTGGTAGTGAGGTGGACAACCGTCCACACCTCAAGGGGAGAAATAGAGAGAGAGAAATATTTTTTAAAAGCTAGACTTATAGACCAAATTTGTCCATCACTACCAAGTTCCTTTAAGGAACTTGGTACCAAGTTTTTCCATTTCTCTCTCTCTCTCTCTCTCTCTCTCTCTCTCTATATATATATATATATATATATATATATATATATATATATATATATATATATATATATATATATATATATATATATATATATATATATATATGAAAACCATATGTGAACCTCAGGTGATATAATTAAGCCTATTTATCAAAAAAATAATATCATATGAATCAATCTTGTAAAAGCATATACATAAGCATGTCCAAAGTTTTTAAAGAAAAAATAAAAGTAAGAAAGAAAAACTTTTATTTTAGTTTTAACAAACAAGGAAAAAGAAAGAAAATCAAGAAAAAAATTAAGAAAAATTAAGAAAAATTAAGAAAAAAATAAAAAATTAAGAAAAATCAAGAAAATCAAATTATGTACATCTGACAGAAAGTGTTATAGAATATACCTTTACTTACCTATTTGAAAAGATTTGCTAAAAGTAATTGTTTATGCAAGTTGTGCTTTCCCAATAAACCCTTCCTTTGCATAATGAGACCTCTCTACATGTACTAGCAATTTCTCATCCCATTCTTCTTCAGAGTTAGGCTAAGGAACAAATTCTTGTCTTTGAATATGTCTTGAGCAATCAAAATGGATGTTGCCTTGCTTCTTAGCCTTCTTGCTCACCTATAGAAAAGCATAGTGATCCGGTATCCACATAGATCCACGCTGGTTTGTTGTGCCTTTAGGTACCCAAATCGCTTGACTGCTTTTAACTCTATAATGCATTTAACAATTCATTAAAATATTACCCATTCTACCACATAAAGTAAAAATAGTATAAGATACATTTGAGATAGGTGCAAAAGATTTGAATTGTTTTCTCTTACAAGAGAATGTTGAAATTTTTTATATTTTTCTCAATATGAATAACCATGTCTAGTTACCACTTTTGCAAATAGTTGATTAGAAATGACTTCTTCTTGGTGTTATCTTCTAAATCATCTTCTCTCTTTAATCTCACTTAATAGGTGAGAAGATTTCCTACAAGATTCTCAAGAGTTATTTCAGAAAATTTTTATAATTCTTCGATAGTTGTTACCTTTAGTTCCCAATATCTAGAAAGAGAATGAAGAATTTTTCTCACAGGCTCCTTCCCCAAAGCTTTTGATTTATTCACTATGTCCGTGAAATGAGTGAGAGGCCTTCATCTTGAAATTCTCATATTTACTCACAAGCATTGTAAGTTTCACCTCTTTTAACTGTCAAGTTCCCTTATGTGTAACTTCCAAAGTTTTCCAAATTTTTTGCGCAGTAGAACAATTTGACACACTGTTAAATGTTTTCAACAGTTAAAGAACAATAAAGAGTATTCATAGCTTGTGCATTTAAAGAATAAATCTTTTTGTCCTGAGAGGTCCACTTATCTCTAGGAGTGACAACAGTAATCTCATCTATAATGGTAGTGAGTTCACTATAGTCATTCTCTACACTATTCGGTGGACAACAAAAAGACTCTCATATGTGCTTTCTAATAATTGTAGTTTGTCCCATCGAAAAGCAGGGGTCGGTTAACTGCATGTCCCTCAAAAAAAACCATTATGAAGGTCAAACTGGACATCTCTACCCTAGGTTGTGAATCCTAAATATGGGTAACGAAGCTTTGATACCATTTGTTGGATCTGATATGCAAGCCTAGGGGGTGAATAGGGTTGCTACTATTTTTTGCTAAAAACACATAATATGTAGCATAATAGATAAAATAAAAGCAAAAAATAACCAACCAAGGACACACAAGATTTTATAGTAGTTCAAATAATAATCCTACGTTCACTCTTCCTTACCATAAAGGGGCTTCCTCACTATGCCAAAAGTTTTCTTGACTCACAATCTGATTCAGTAGCCTTACAAAGACCTATAGGCTGTAAAAAAATTTATTATTACTGAAGACAGCCAATATCCGCGAAACACTATCAATGAAGGTTACAAGCTGACGACTTTCACGACAACAAAGGAGAATCAGAAGCTAATGTCTCCAGAGTACAAGGATTACAAGTTGACAATCCTTGTGAAAATAGATCACAAGTATTGATCTCTTCAAAGTAAAAAAGCAGGGCTCACCCCCCGCGTTTCAATTCAAAATGTGGGACTCATTGTTTGGGTCGAAAGTCGCTTCCATTTGTAAAACTTGAGAAAATTACACTTTTGGTTCTCGGTTACAAAGAAATTAAATAACTCTCTCACAAACTTCGAACAAAGGCGCTACAAGTGTAGATCTCTGTTTTAGTGGGACTTTGCTGTCTTGGGGATCGTAATCCGTGGACCACCGGCGGCGATCGTCGAATCGGCGGGATTTAGTTGATGCTTCGCAAAGGAAACAAGAACTTCAGCAAATATCTTAGCAAGGTAAGATATCTACTCTTCTCAGAATTAAGGCAAAGCTTAAACTTCGAGGAATCTCCGTGTGGATCGTGTTCTTGAACTCGGAAGCTTGGATCTCGATTACCCCTTTCGATAGCCGACCCACGCCCAAGTGGGCGTAGGAGGGTATTTATAGTCTTTGGAAAGCGTGCCCTCGAAGAAACACAAGTGTCATAAGTGCTCCACATTTGCGGTTAGTAGCGGCGGCTCGGTACGCCTGGCGCTAAACGCCTAGCTTGGCGGCGATGTCGTACCTGTGGCGGCCGGGCGATATGGCTACCCTCCGGTGGCGCCGGTATGGTTGCCTCCTAACTAGCGAGCAATATAATCCCTCCGGTGTTGTAGCGGTTTTACGCTTTTAGGCGCGATTAAATGCCTAGAATTACGCCTAGTGGTATCTTGGCGATGTAACCGCACATTAAAGTATTTGAGCGTCTCTGCGGCGATAAAGTCAAGTGGGACCCACCGGCATCGATTGAGACCCTTCAAGAGCTTCGTTTCAAGTATTACGGGTGTCGCCTTTGGCGAGACACAAATAAAATGTCTCGCTAGTTGCGAGACACATCAAGTGTCTCGCTTCGTGGCGAGGCACCAACAAGTGTCTCGCTAGTAGCGAGACACATCAAGTGTCTCGCTTCGTGGCGAGGCACCAACAAGTGTCTCGCTAACGGCGAGACATAAGCAAGTGTCTCGCTTATGGCGAGGCACAAACCGATGTCTGCCTTGTGGCGAGACACAATCTTCTCATGTATTGACTTCTTGAGATTTCGACGATGTTGTCCTTGATCTTCTCATAATTTAGTCATGTTTGAGGTTCTTGACAATTTTTGATGCCTCTGAGATACCCCTCCAAAGTTTTGAGACTCCTCGTATTTTATCGAGAGTGCGGACTACTGGATAAGATCTTGCTTACGTTCAGCGTTGAACTTTGTAGAAGAGGCCCGTGTTTTGCTTCGGTTTCTCAAACCACGGAGTGCAGCGATGTAAGCTATCCATATTACGAGTTCAATAACTGTTGCATTTGTATTTGAATGGATTGAAATGTCGAAGTCGATTTTGGACTAATCATCTTCATCTTGAAAATCACCACTTGGGTTGTAATTGAGATGCCTTGAGAGTCATTCAGAGAAAAGCGCCATCCGGTTTTCTCAACATCGATTTCCGTGAAAGCTTCTATATGGAACCGATTTGTTTTGAATATACCGCCTTGAGCCTCGAGTTGCCAAGACAGCTTTGGAATTGTGTCTTCTTGGGGCTTAAACGAACCCGCTGTGTCTTCTTGGGGCTAAAACAAACCCTCGTTATTGGAGTAGACCTCTCATTCATAAAAGGAATCGAGAGGGATTTTGACCATGGTCCTAACTGTAGGAAGGTTTGACCAGAATAGAAATTTGAAAAGTGGACCTCTCGTTCATTGATGGAATCGAGAGGGAATTTTGACCATGGTCCTAACTATAGGAAGGTTTGACCATGATAGAAATTTGGAGACCATCCTTACCGGAAGGTTTGATCGCTCAACTGAAAGTGGACCTCTCGCTCATGGAATCGAGAGGAATTTTGACCATGGTCCTAACTATAGGAAGGTTTGACCATGATAGAAATTTGGAGACGATCCTTACTGCCGAAGGTTTGATCGCTCAACTGAAAGTGGACCTCTCGCTCATGGAAGGAATCGAGGAGATTTTGATTATGGTCAGAATCAGAGGAAGGTTTGACCAGTGATATTTGAGACAATCCTAAGCGTAGGAAGGTTTGATCGCTCAATCATGAAAGTGGACCTCTCGGTCATGGAAGGAATCGAGAGGAGATTTTGATCATGGTCCTAACTGTAGGAAGGTTTGACCAGGATAGGAATTTTGAGACAATCCTAACTGTAGGAAGGTTTGATTGCTCAATGTGGAAGTGGACCTCTCGTTCATGGAAGGAATCGAGAGGGGATTTTGACCATGGTCCTAACTGTAGGAAGGTTTGACCAGGCAGATATTTGGAGACGATCCTAACTGTCAGAAGGTTTGATCGCTCAATCTGGAAGTGGATCTCTCGTTCATGGATTATCCACCCCCCAGCTTTCTTTGTAAAACTGGACTGCATTCATTTAGAATAGTTTATACTTATATTCTTATTGGAGTAAGAAGGAGAAGCAGTTTTAACCTCTTGTACTCATCGGAGGAATTCCTCATTCGGCTTATTTCGGTGTTAAGACGCCGGCTTCGACCAAGGCTTGGATGATGGCCTTGAGAGCTAAGCAATCCTTAGTAGGATGGAGGATCCTCCTGTGGTACGCACAGTATTTAGGGTCCGAAGTCTTGTCAGCCTCCTCTTGATTTATAATCGGAGGCAACTTGATTTTGTTGTTATCAAGGAGGTGTTTGAAGATGATCGGAACTTCTTCGTCTCTAAAAGAGTATGTCCTGTGGAATTCTGATTTAGAAGCTTTTTGGCGCGATCGTGGTTGCGACGTTTGACTAATAGCAGTCACAGATGCCTTTCCTCTATTACGAGAGGAAAAATTTACTTCGAGGATCGGTAGTCATTTTGCCTCTTTCAGCCTTTCTTCCTTCCGAGGAAACGCTCGCTTGTTCTCCTCAGATTTTCGATCTTTCCATGTAGTTGTGGGGCGACCCCATGATTTCCAACAGATCAATGGAAAGATTATTGTGGCACGTCCGCAATATGAATTCCTCGGTGATTGGATCTTTGCAGTTTATGGCCTTATTGCGGAAACGCTTAACGAAAGTGTCAATTGTCTCCCCATTCTTCTGCTTTTCATCCAAGAGGGTTCCAATCGAGAGACGGTGTCGTCATCGAAGAAGTTCTTTGAGGAACAAGCTTTCCATATCATTCCAACAGTTGGCTACCGGCCTTGAGTCTTCGATACCAATCGGCTGACCCTTGAAGAGATGGAAGCCGAATGACCGAACCATCAAAGGCTCGTTTCACGAGATCACCCCTAAATGTGATTTGAAGTAAATCGGGTGTTGTGTAGGTGACCCTCTCCGTCAAATGGCGTGAAGTTGATCAAATTAAATTTTGGCGGTAAGGAATTGAATCCCACTCTCTAGGATACGGACACGGGATGCGGTCCTTTTGACTTCTGTGGGACATCAAAGCATTGATTTTATCTTCAAGCTCTTTCATCCTTTCGCCATCATCTTCCCCTGTTTTGGATTACTTCCAATAGGAAAATTGGACCATTTCCACCTTGAGCATCGATGCACTTTCTTTGGAGGTTGATCAAAGATAAATGTGTTCATCAATCTCAATCGCTGTCTTCGACATTATGGGCATTATGGTGGGTAACTCCACCTTGTTGACTGGATTCAGCCGTTGATCGACCTGTGTTGTGCAACCGATGGGTTTGCAACTCCCTCATCGTTGCATGGCTAGCTCCATCTCTGTTCTCATTTGACCTTAAGCTCTTCTCTTTGCTTGGCTAAGGCTTCTTGTAACATTTGAGCCGTGACATCGAGTAATTGTAAAGATTCTCCGATGACGATCAACACTTGACATTGTGTCATCTGAAGCTATCGCCGAATTGATGTCGGAAGCTTCACATCGATGACTCTCCCTCATGCATCCTTCTATAGTCGGCGCGCTGGTAGCTCGCAATTGTAACCGACATTCTTTGAGAAATCAGAGTTAACTCTTCCTCCGTGGGTAAAGTCGATTTTCATCATTTGCGTGTCCTTTCCTTTGTTCACCATGTTGATAGTCACTTCGGAAGCTCATCAAACCGATGGATGATCTCTTTCTTCTTCGACATCGCCTTGACCGGGTTCGTGATCTTCTCGTTGTCGGCTGGAAAGCCGCTCAATACCGAAGCTCTTTGTGGGTGAGCTGCTCGACTCGTAATCGTGCACATCCCGATAACAACGCCTTAGTCAATTTTGCACATGAGCAAGAACAATCTATTTCATCGATCGCCCTCTTTCGCGGTGTTGCTACCCCCACCGATGATGTGGTTGGTGTGGGTTATCACAAATTGCACTTCCACCCCAAGTGTAACGCTGTCCTTAATGGAGGACACGCCTTCTTTGGGGATGTCGACTATTTGACTTGAGAGACAACTTTCGCCGCTGGCTTCACATCCGGTTAGCCAGATGAATCACGAGGGTCCGGGTCATCTCGTGATTTTGCGAGTCACTTGCCTCAACTTCTTCTTCTCGGCGGACTTCGTGGACCCCTTGTGGGATGCTCAAACGAGATGCAATTGGAATTCTAGAGACCTGAGATATTTTAGCTTGTTCAGACTCTTCCGACTGGGTAATCCAAGCATTTCTTCACCGTACCTTGCCTTTATTTCTGGCGTGGACCAAGATGACTAAACTCTTGAAGTTGTCGGTTCCGGACTTAACGGTTGATACCTCACCGAGAAGTAGAAGAAAGGGGCTGAAAGCCCATTTTCTCGCTAAGGTGGAGGGCTCGCCGCTGGCGGTAAGTTGGCCGCTCGGCCGGGCGCGAGACAGCTTACACTACTCGCTGTTGGCGGCAGTTTTATCGCTCGCGCTGGCGGTTTCGAGCCGCCTCTACCGAAGACTGCTGTCGAGGCGCACTCTTGAGCCGATTTTGATGTCGACTTCGGATCCATGCTTGGCATTTTGAGCCGCTTGTCGGGTTAATTTTGACTTTTGCTTGCGACACAGCGCGTTCGAGCAGCACGCACTGCTTTTGAGCCTTCCTTGTCAATCGGGTCCTTTTGACGAGAACCCATTCTTCCTTGGGAGGAGTGTTGACGGGTTGAAGTTGAGGCGTTGTAGCTTGCCGACGCCTCGATAACGCCGAAGTTCAGTAATGAACTCCGCCTCGCTGATTCCAAGGCCTTGGCTAATTGACGAGCCATCTTTGACGCCGCTCGGGCGAGCCCTCTTCGCCGATCGCTTGAGATCTTGTTGAGAGGGAATCGCCCGCCGCAGTTTAACAAAATCGCTATGCATCACAACGTAACTAACCTCCTCTTAGGCGATGAGATCCTCCGATGTTTGCGGGTGAGGAGGACTTTGATGAGGAAGAGGAGAGATATTCTTCAATTTGGCTTGATCAAGAAGTAATCCACCATCGACCATGAGGTCGGCTTGATCGCCGCGACGGCCGCTACATAACGATTCGGCTCTCGACCGCTGGCTCCCACCGGGTCGCCATCGGTTTGGGTCGAAGTCGCTCCATTTGTAAAACTTGAGAAAATTACACTTTGGTTCTCGCCACAAAGAAATTAAATAACTTCACAAACTCAACAAAAGATGCTACAAGTGTAGATCTCCGCTGCGGACTTTGCCTCGCGTCGGATGCGAACTGCGGACCACCGAAAGCAAATGATCGCCGAATCGACGGTTTAGTTGATGCTTCAAAGGAAACAAGAACTTCAAAGAAATATCTTAGCAAGGTAAGATATCTACTCTTCTCAAGAATTAAGGCAAAGCTTAAACTCGAGGAATCTCCGTGTGGATCGTGGTTCTTGAACTCCTGAAGCTTGATCTCTCGATTGCCCTTTCTCGATAGCCGCACCGCCCAAGTGGACGAGGAGGGTATTTATAGTCTTTGGGAAACGCGTCTCCGAAGAAACACAAGTGTCATAAGTGCTCCACATTTAGCCGGCGCTGCAAAGCCGCCGCCAAGCAGCCGCACGGGCGGCGAGGCTAAGTCACCGCCAGCCGGGCGGCGAGGCAAGATGGGTCGCCGCCGGTGGCAACAAGATGAGCCGCCTCGCTAACTAGCGAGGCAATGTCGCCCTCCACCGTTGTAACGGTTTTCCGCTTTTAGGCACGATTAAATGCTCCTAGAATTACGCCTAGTGGGCGATCTTCACCGTGTAACCGCGACATTAAAGTATTTGAACGTCATACCGATAAAGTCAAGTGGGCCCCACCAAAGATCGATTCGCACTTCAAGAGCTCGCCTGTATTTCAGGTTCCCGCTTTGCGCAGAGACAGTAAGTGTCTCGCTAGTTGCGAGACACATCAAGGTGTCTCGCCGCGGGCGAGGCATCAACAAGTGTCTCGCTAGTAGCGACACGCCAAGGTGTTCCCGCCGTGGCGGGCAGACACGCGTCTCGCTAACGGCGAGACATAAGCAAGTGTCTCGCTATGGCGAGGCATTAAACCGCTGTCTCGCGACCGTAGCGACACAATCTTCTCATGTATTGACTTCTTGAGATTTCGGCGATGTTGTCCTTCGATCTTCTCATAATTTAGTCATGTTTGAGGTTCTTCAGCAATTTTTGGTGCCTACACTCATCCCCGAGTTTCAATTCAAAATGCGGAGCACGTGGCCCGCGTTCGAAGCCCAAAACGTGAAGCACATGGCCCGCGTTCGGAAGCCTAAAACGCAGAGCACATGGCCCGCGTTCGAAGCTAAAATGCGGGCCTCCAAACCCCGCGTCCTAGTTAAAACGTAGAAGCGGAGGTCCATCCCTGCATTCCTGCACTAAAATACAGACGCGAGGCTTGCTCCAGATTGACAAATCATCGGCATTCTTCGCGTTCCATGTGCCAAATCATCGGCATATCGACGCTGCTCACATGCGGCCAAGCCGTCGGTGTTTGACCGATTGACAAATATCATTTGATCCACCGAACGATAAGATTCTCATAGGAAGGAGACTTCAGAGGTCGAACACCTTGGAGTCACTTCTAACATGATCGAGTAGCAGATCAATCAATCTCTAGCTCTAATGAGCGGAGGCAAATCGGTCCCCGGCTTGAAAGAGGCTTTGAATGACTCCAGCGGAGTTTACCGACATACCGGACTCGAGCAGGGTCATATCCCGTCAACTATCAAAATTGGCTAAAGGAATTGAGTGCGATGATGAGCATTCACCATCACGAATCTCAATCCTCTAGTTCTTCGTGGAGCATGTGGCCTGTCTACGACGGAGAATACTTAAGATTTCAAGAAGAGGCTCGAAGAGCATCGGGCTATGATGCAAGAAGCCCTGCGATCACAACAAGAGTCCATCGATCAACTTGAGATATGATAAACCAACTTGTTGCGAGATAGGGCTCAAGTTCACATGTTGGCTCAACACCTCGGTAGGAATCATCGAAGGAGGTCGATCCTCAAAAGCGAAAAGAAAAGTGAATGAAGCTTACGATCGAAGCTAATCACATAGAATCTTTATTTGAAGAAGGGAGAGGCGAAAATGAGCAAAGTCCTCAATCGGCATGCTGAGAGGCGGAAACCCGCCTCAATGTCATGGCTAATAGGTGCGAGCTCCAAGATCGGGGGTTGTCGGGCCAGTATCTGTAGAATGGGATACGGTTCCTTATCCTCTAAAATTCAAAATCCGGCGCTACAAGCTTTCGGCGGCACGGGATCACCGAACCAACACATCTACCATTTTAGGTCACGAGAATGGGAATGTGATGGCAAGCGATACCATAGCGGCTTCGTTTGTTCATTGGCACCCTCAAGGGGTTGCCTTTGAATGGTTCATGGCTATGCGGGATGTATCGAGAAATGGGCGATTTAGAGACTCTTCTGTCATGATTCTTTGAAGATGACAAATCAACTTGTCACTTCTCTCCTTGCCATTAAGCAAAAGGAGGAGAGCCTATCAAATTCTTCGTCGAGCGGTTCCGAAGCATGGCTCTTCGATGCTCGACGGGTGGTATGACACGATCTGCTCGATTGACACCTGTCGGCACAATTTACAAACCAATCTCCTAGCTCGAATGGGGGTTGCAAAATATCATTCCTGGACATAACTAGTCTCCCAAGGCGTAGCCGCGAACTTGAGTTTTTACGTACTTAGGCTGAACTTCGCCTACGCTGACTTATCGAGCTTCGCAAGAAATGACTGCTCCTCTGTAAGGTGAGTCTCGCCCAACTCAATAGGGCATTCAAGCGAACTCCGCCAAAAGCAACATAGTGAATTTCACTAAGTCTCCAAATTGAGAAAATCACAACTCAATTTGTTTGAGACCCCACAAAGTGAACATCGCCAAAATGACTTGGCAAAAATTCACTAAGTCCCTAAATTGAGAAAGCTACAACTCAATTTGTCTAAGACTTCATCTGGCGGACCTCAAAACTGACTTTCGCCAACACAAAGAAGCCTGAACCTCGCTTCCAAAAGTAATGACTCCATGCAGAGTTCAAGCTCGCTACACAAGCAAAACACGCGCAGATCAACTACACAAAAGATGGACAATTTCAACTTGAAGAAAAGTTCATTTTTATTGATCAAAGATGCTGTTACAAAAGATGAGCAAGAACAAGGCGACACTCAAGCTATCAATTACAAGGGCGATGGGTGTTCTTTGCTGTTTACTACAACCCTATATTCCTAAGATGCGGGTAGTGCGACGGCGAGGGGTCGATCCTCAAACGAAAAGAAAAAGAATGAAGCTTCCGATCAAGAAGCTAATCACATAGAATCTTTATTTGAAGAAGGGAGAGAGGCCAAAATGAGCAAAGTCCTCAATCGGCAAAAATGCCGTAACCGAAACCCGCCTCAATGTCATGGCTAATAGGTGCGAGCTCCAAGATCAGGGGGTTGTCGACCGTATCCGTGAATGGGATACGGTTCCTTATCCTCTAAAATTCAAAATCCCGACGCTACAAGCTGACCAAGACGATCACCGAACCAACACATCTACCATTTTAGGTCACAGACTGGGAATGTGATGGCAAACGATGCCATAGCAGCTCGTTTGTTCATTGGCACCCTCAAGGGGGTTGCCTTTGAATGGTTCATGAAACTGCCTGCAGGATGTATCCAGAAATGGGCAGATTTAGAGAGACTCTTCCTGTCACGATTCTTTGAAGATGACACGAAATCACTGTCACTTCTCTCCTTGCCATTAAGCAAAAGGAGGGAGAGCCTATCAAAGTCTTCGTCGAACGGTTCCGAAGCATGGCTCTTCGATGCTCGACAGGTATGACACAGTCTGCTCTGATTGACACCTGTCGGCACAATTTACAAACCAATCTCCTAGCTCGAATGGGGGTTGCAAAATATCATTCCTGGAAATAACTAGTCTCCCAGTAGCCGCGAACTTGAGTTTTACGCACTTAGGTCAACTTCACGCCGACTTATCGAAGCTTCGCAAGAAATGATCGCCTCCTCAGAAGGTGAGTCTCGCCCAACTCAATAGGGCATTCAAGCTTAACTCCGCCAAAAGCAACATAGTGAATTTCACTAAGTCTCCAAATTGAGAAAATCACAACTCAATTTGTTTGAGACCCCACAAAGTGAACATCGCCAAAATGACTTGGCAAAAATTCACTAAGTCCCTAAATTGAGAAAGCTACAACTCAATTTGTCTAAGACTTCATCTGGCGGACCTCAAAACTGACTTTCGCCAACACAAAGAAGCCTGAACCTCGCTTCCAAAAGTAATGACTCCATGCAGAGTTCAAGCTCGCTACACAAGCAAAACACGCGCAGATCAACTACACAAAAGATGGACAATTTCAACTTGAAGAAAAGTTCATTTTTATTGATCAAAGATGCTGTTACAAAAGATGAGCAAGAACAAGACGACACTCAAGCTATCCAATTACAAGGACGATGGGTGTTTGCTGCTGCTTACTACAACCCTATATTCCTAAGATGCGGGTAGTGCGACGGCTGAGGAGCATACACGAGCTGCACCAAGTTATAACTCGTGTACCCCTAGCTGTACAAGATCGAGAGATAGGAAGTGCCCCCGTTGCTGGGAACTGAGCCATATCAGCAGCAAGAAGTACCCCTCTTGCACAGGGCTGAACCATGTCAAGAGGAAGAAGCACTTCCTATGGTCAAAAATCAACGTCGGGCCTAAATTAGCCACAGACGTCTAATCACGATCTAGGTTCACTTTCGTGATGCCTAGTTACTGTCGGAGTCTTCACTCGTGGAGACCCAAGGGTCTTTCTTCAAGCGCCATTTCAGTCGCCGAACGGTCCTACGAAGAGCGCGACATTCAAGGCTCCACGTATCCCGATCACGATTTAGTTCACGCCAGGTCGCCGACTGATTATGTATGACGCCCTCGAGCATCTCCTTCTCGATCAACAACAACTCCGCCAAGCGACTGAGTATGCGGAGTTCATCCGCCTGACAGCCCTGAACTTGGGCTAACTCCTGTTGGAGCCTTTTGATTTCAGCTCCTCTATCGAGGAGCATCTCCGGCCTATGTGATGTTGACGCAGCCATGGAGAAGAAGAAGAAGAAGAAAATGAGGCGATGAGAATGGACGAAATCGGCTACTATTTATAGCCTATTTCAAATCCTAAGTCCCAAGAAAATCGCATCTTCCGATATCTAATTGGACCGGACAAAGAGGCTAAGACTTAGCCTAAAACTCGGTCAAATCCATAGCGAATCTCGTGGGCTCTTCAATCAAAAAATCTCAGCCATAAATCACGGCACAAATCCACAGGCAAATCCCAACAAACTTCACCAAGCTAGCAAGTATCGCCAAGACGACGAACCTCACAGCAAACAGCTCAAAACGAACCGAGCTTCGCCAGCCAGTGAATGTTGCCAATCAACGAACTTCACTTAGTAGCATAAAGTTGAGCAACCTTCGCTCACACTCGAAATCAGCCGAACTCCGCTGACTTCTCAACACCGCCTCAATAACGAAGGAGGCAGGTTTCGTTCCAAGCATGGATTTGGACAAACACAAGCATCATCGAACAAGTCTACAACCAAAGGAGCTACGTTCAACAGTACACCTCTGGTAACCAAGTAGGCAGATGAAGACAAGTTTTACCCAGTCAAGATGACCCAAGCTACGTTCAACAATACACCTCTGGCTATTTATCCAAAGTATTTCAATCCCTGCTACAAGATCAAATACAGGATCTTGAAAACTTTGAGGGGGGTCTTGTAGATGGTTAAAATATATTTAATCCAAGAAGTGAACGCCCATGGGCTAAACACCTCGAAATGGGCCTAAAACGAAGCCCACAAAGGACATCAGCGAACGTCGCCTGATCGAGTCCCGCCATAAGCCGAACTCTGTGTTAAGTTCAGGCCCAATAGTGAAGCCCACCAGCAAGTCCACGATCAAATGGACCGAGTCAATCGCCCCTGAAGGAAGCGCACCCGCGTTGGCGACCTTCACACTGCCTTCGTGGCGATCCTTGACCTTTAGCGAATTTCGCCAAGGCCACGAAGTCCGCCCAACAGTCGTTTCAAAGCTATTTTCAGGGGATAACCGCTACCCCATTATCTCTTGCTTTAATGACCACTTAATCCACAATTAAAGGGGGCCATTAACTCTCTCTTTTAGCCTATAAAAGGAGAGGAGGTCATCCATTCTACAAGGTTCGGAAATTCTAACTACTACACACGCATATTCGTGAGCTCATTGAGAGAAATTGCTAGGAGAAGACTGAGGTAGCTTCAAGGCAATTCAACACTCGACAATCAGCAAGAAACCCATCGTCTTAGTCGGTTCGTCAACGGAGTACAAGATCGACGCTCCATCGGCATGCAGACAAGAACCCCCAGGAAAAATAAATTTTCCTTAGTTTCATTGTTGTCTCTCAAATTGTAATCTGAGTCAATTGTAATTGTAAAAAGTCCCGAAACAGGGGCACGTGCCTTGGGCTTAAAAAGATGTCAAGGTCTTTTTGTCGATGGCGGGCCTTGGTTTTACCCTAAATAGTAACCAAGGTCTTTGAGTCAGAGTTGACCGAGTGGTAGTGCGCCTTAGTTTTACCCTAAAAAGGTACCAAGGTCTTTGGTATGTGCCTTGGGCTTAGGAGGATGCTAAGGTCTTTCGAGTCGGAGTCGATCGAGTTGACGTGCCTTGATTTTATCCTGAAAAGGTACCAAGGTCTTTGGTACGTGCCTTGGGCTTAGGGGGATGCCAAGATCTTTCGAGCCGGTAAAAACTGCCTAAAGGTATATAACACAAGAATATCGTATTTATGAGAGTAATCGTTAGGTTGCTTACGTTGAAGAAAACCATGTGCCTTGGGCTTATTCGAAAATGATGCCAAGGTCTCTGGATGAAATAGGCCGAGCCGATGAAGATCAAACGGCAAATACTGGCTTTCTAGCCTTAGTGTCAGCTTCTTATCTCAAGATTTGAGCATAAGGGGCCATCTGTTCTCTTATAAAAAAGAGAATGAAGAGGCCTCACGGTAGGCGCCAAACTGTTGATGTCAATTATCAAACTGGAGTTTTATGTGGGGATTATGAGAGTGTTAGGGATGGAGCTTAGGGGCGATGGGAGTGAAGTGGGTTCCCTCATCTCCTTTGAGAGCTGTATAAGAGAGCTGCACAATAACACTCATTAGAGGGCGGAGTTGGGCTCTCCGGTGGTTCCTCCGACGGTCAAGTCAGTATTTGAGCTTGAGTGGAGAAGAAAATAATGAACTGAATAAGTTCTAAGTGTGCGGAAATTACATACCTGCGGGCCCCCCTCTCTGGGGGCCCCCTCTACAGTGGGCTATGAACCCATATATATGCGGCTGAGAGGGGTAGAAATGTAACTTTGGCCAAATCCAGTTGGCGACTCAGTCATCACCTACTGTACAGGTCACGATCACTGAGGAGAGTGAGTCATCCATGCGTTTGATGTGGGGGTGACAACAAGTGTTTAGTGCTGACTAGGTCCGATGCGTCATAAAAACTATGGAGGCTAGAGCAAGGATGGCTCTGACAATGCACTTAAGGTGAGGGTAGTCGGCTATCGGCGTGGGTCCCGGGGACACCGCCTCTCGAGTCGGCTCTGCGAGTGGACCGACGAGTACCACTTTTTCACTCGGCCACACAACTTGTTGGCTGAAATAGTAGGCTGGGTGCAGATGCCCATGGACTCGGTCTGATAGGTTGGTTGACAAGTACGACCTTTTCACTCGGCCACGCAAGTTGTCGGCCCATCGAGATGGTCGTGAGAGCAGCCTGAGTCGTCTGGGCTCTGAACACGTTTGATTAGGCGTGGAACGGGACATGTGTTGGCTTCCCAGGAGGATTAACATAGCTTATTCGGTTGCAATAACAGCATTCTTTATTATCAAAATTATAAAGAATCCAAACCCCTTTCCTACAGGTGGAGGTCCTCTACATCCTCGATTGCAAAGTATATCTACAACTCATCAATCAAATCTTTTCACTCAGTGGACCCCTGATATTAATTATTTAAATATATAAAAATACTTTTAATTATGGGACCCATTGAGATAAGCCAATAGTATTATTCCACCTAACTGATTGTAGGCATTCTCTATAGTCAAAATTGTGTAGAATCCAAACCCCTTTCTTATGGGTAGAGATCCTCTACAATAGTGATTGTATAGTATCTCTACAACTCACCAATCAAACTTTCTACTAGCTCAGGGGACCCATGGATAGTATTAATTATCTAAATAATATAAAAATACTTTTAATTGTGGGACTTATTGAGATAAGCCAATAGTATTATTCCACCTAGCGATTGTAGGCATTCTCTATAGTCAAAATTGTGTAGAATCCAAACCCCTTTCCTACGGTGGAGGTCCTCTACATCCTCGATTGCAAAGTATATCTACAACTCATCAATCAAATCTTCTCATTCAAATAACCCCATAAATGAAATTAATTATCTAAATAATATAAAAATACTTTTAATTGTGGGACCCATTGAGATAAGCCAATAGTATTATCCCACCTAATCGATTATAGGCATTCTCTACAATCAAAATTGTGTAGAATCCAAACCCCTTTCTTATGGGTAGAGATCCTCTACATTCTTGATTGCAGAGTATCTCTATAACTCATCATTCAAATCTTCTCACTTAGCGGACTCCATGAATGATATTAATTATCTAAATAATATAAAAATACTTTTAATTGTGGGACCCATTGAGATAAGCCGATAGTATTATCCCACCTAACTGATTGTAGGCATTCTCTATAATCAAAATTTTAGAGAATCTAGACCCTTCCTATGGGTAAAGATCCTTTACATTTTTTATTGTTAGAGTATCTTTACAACTCATCAATCAAATCTTCTCATTCAGTGAACCCCATAAATGAAATTAATTATCTAAATAGTATAAATATACTTTTGATTGTGGGACCAATTCAGATAAGCTAGTAGTATTATCCTACCTAGCTAATTGTAAGCATTCTCTACAATCAAAATTATAGGAATTTAACGCTTTACTACTTGTAAAAGTAATATTTCCACTCAAATAGATTGTATTTGAGTATCTTTCTTTTTTTCTTCTTATGTATGTACTACCAATTGAATGCTAATTAATAATAGCTTATTATGATTTTAAAATATCTATTTAAGGAATGTCAAGGGAAAAGACAAAGAAGGTTACTACTCCCATGCAGTAAAGATCCTCTACATTCTTAGTTGTAAAGAACCTCTATAACTCATTAATCATATCTTCTCACTCGGTGAATCCCATGAATGATAGTAATTATATAACTTATGTTAAAAAAAGTTTAATTATGGGACCCATTGAATGAGCCAAATTCACCTATATAACCAATTGTAAAGGCTCTCTACAATTAAGAATGTAGAAAATCCTTGCTCTCCACAAACAGTAACCTCTCTAAAATAGAGATTAACATGATTACATAAATGGGTAGGGATATTGATAAGTACTCAAATAGCTAAACAATTAATAACATCTGACACTAGCACTTAAATACTATGGTTTGTTAGCTTATGTCTCAAATGAGTTTCCATATGAGCAAAGCTTCTTACCGTCACCATCCAGAATTATTTTTATCATGTTCTGGACTCGTGAGCCTATTGATACGATGGAAGCCGTGGGACCTACTTAGTGCGACATGTGGTTGGGCTCAATCCATTATCAAAATTGACTAGTCAATGTTACACTTGACTTCTTAGACTTAATGATAAATCATTCAATCACTCTATCAATCTGATGTGTGACTAAATCTTAGACTACATTATAAACCATTCGATCACAATTAATATCTGATGAGAATAAATCTTGGGGTTTCACAATCACCCCATTTTAATTAAGTGATGTCCTCATCCTGGCATGATATATGGTCTGTCCCAGTATCACCATTAGGGAATACCTAGCTCTAGAACCATATGTTACCCTCTGGGTCTGCGAGCTTGTTGACACAATGTAAGTGGTGGTATCCACTAAGTGCAACATGTGATTTAGCTTAATCGACTGCTAAAATGAGTAGTTAACATTGCATTTGACTTCTTGAGCTTACATTAGAAACCATATATTCAATCACTCAATCAATATCTAATGTACCAAATCTTGGGGTATCACATTTTTTATAGCAAGTCTCATTATGTCAATGCTGATAGTCTTTTATTTACACTATCAGCTCCTATGAGTTTTGGACGTGTAGTAACTGAATATATAGGATAAATTCTATCTATGCTACCTGACAAATTCTTAGACAACTAACTCTAAATTTGCTATGTATTAATTATTTGTTGATTTTTTTTACGGTCTATTCTTTTTATCTTTATTGGTTGCAATGAGTCCTAAATTAACAAGTTTCGCAATTATATATGAACACGGGTGAGTCTATTTTTAGGTATATATATATATATATATATATATATATATATATATATATATATATATATATATATATATATATATATATATATATATATATATATATATATATATATATATATATATATATATATATATATATATATATATATATAGAGAGAGAGAGAGAGAGAGAGAGTAGTAGTTTTATGAATTTAACAGACAGATGTACCAACTTTTCTAACCACTATCTTGCGGGATCCGGAAAGATATAAAGATCACTTTGAGATTTGTGCATCACAAATCTCAATGCAAGATGAGTGGATAAAAAGTTATGACCACTATTCATATGAACTTAAGTTCATAGAGCCTTGTTATATATATATATATATATATATATATATATATATATATATATATATATATATATATATATATAGAAAATTAGAATATATAAGCAAATTTTATGCTTATAGAAATGTTTCATTTCTATCCACTCTCTAACCCATGTGAATGGGTCTCCATTTGAATAAGTATGTGAATGCACCCTCACTACCAAGCAAAAACTCTGCTTGGTACCTTCCTATATATATATATATATATATATATATATATATATATATATATATATATATATATATATATATATATATATATATATATATATATATATATATATATATATATATATATATATATATATATATATATATATATAGGTAATATGAACCTAAGGTGTCTCATTAGATGCACCCTAAGGATGCACAATCTCAACCATCCAAGCCTTTAAGTACGATTAATCTCACCATCCATTCAAAACCCTATCCCTCAAGAATTTCGAAATCATTTCTCACTCTAAAAATCTCGATCTCCGCCGCCACTGCTCACAAGTTCACCGCACTCCCACCCATCCTCTAGACTTCTCGACTTCTAATTTACCACTACCAAATTTTATTCCCACGCTGCCAAGAATCTCTCATCTCTGCCAGACTTCCTCCAATCTCATCTTTCTCCTAAGATTTGCCACACTTCTTCATCTTACTTTAATCTCCAACTTAGATACTGGCGACGCTTTCCTCATCCTCCAAACTTTCATGATCATATCGCCGCTGCGGTTTTCGCCATCGGCGGTTCGATGGTTGTCTCTTCTTCTTCTTTTGCGCTTCTCACCCAATTTCAAACTTACTTCAATCTCTACATAACAACCCAGACTCACTCATCTCCAATGGCAATTTGAGAAAGCCCAAGAGGTAATGAGAATCATGGTGGAGAAATTCTCCGTCGGGCGGTTCAAAGAGGCGGTTGATATGGTTTTCGATATGAGTAACCAAGGATTACCTCTGTGCATTCACACCATGAATCGAATTCTTAAGACGAGTGTTGATTTGGGTTCATCGAATCTTGCAAAGAGGGTGTTTGGTGAAATGTTTCTGAGAGGAGTTTTGGCAAATGTTACTAGTTTTGGGAGTTTAGTTACAGGGTATTGTCGTTCGGGGGAAGCTAGTAAAGTTGAGAGGTTTCTGAGATTGATGGAACAGAAAGGATTTTGTATCGATAATGTGACGTGTACTTGGTTGTTGATTTATTTTGCAAGAAGGGCTTGTTTGGAAAAGTTCGTTCGGTGTTTGAGAGAATGTCTGAGATGGGTTTTTCTCCTATTGTGATAAATTATACTGCTTTGATTAGTGGGTTAGCTAAGAAGGGAAGCGTGAAGCATGCTTTTCAAGTTTTAGAAGAAATGGTAGCGAGTTACTTGGCCCATCCATCAAACGGAATGTTAGAAAGAGGAAGAGGAAGGATTTTGTACCCAATTCTAATGGTTATTGGTGTGGCGAGTTACATGGCCATTTTGTTGTTTCTCCTCGTCATTGTTATATTTTGTGAATAATAATTTTGTAACTAGTTATGTAATTTTTTGTAACTCTTTATGTATTTTTCATAATTCTTTAGGCAAATTTTGTAACTCTTTATGTATAATTTTGTAACTCCTTAGGGAGATTTTATACCCAATTCTTGTATTTTGTAACTCCTACTTGGTCAATGTAACTCTTTATTCCAATTTTATAACTCTTTAGGCAGATTTTGTACCCAATTCTTGAATTTTTATAACTCCTACTTCTGGTCAAGAAAATTTGTAACTCTTTATGCAAATTTTGTAACTCTTTAGGCGATTTTGTACCCAATTCTTGAGTTTTATGACTCCTACTTCTGGTCAAGAAATTTTGTAACTCTTTATGCAAATTTTATAACTCTTTAGGCAGATTTTGTACCCAATTCTTGAAATTTTGTAACTCCTACTTGGTCAAGAAATTTTTAACTCTTTATGCAAATTTTGTAACTCTTTAGACAGATTTTGTACCCAATTCTTGAGTTTTTATAACTCCTACTTCTGGTCAAGAAATTTTGTAACTCTTTATGCAAATTTTGTAACTCTTTAGTCGATTTTGTAGCCAATTCTTGAAATTTTGTAACTCCTACTGCTCAATAAATTTTGTAACTCTTTATGCAAATTTTGTAACTCTTTAGGTAGATTTTGTACCCAATTCTTGAGTTTTATGACTCCTACTTGGTCAAGAAATTTTAAACTCTTTATACAAATTTTGTAACTCTTTAGGTAGATTTTGTACCCAATTCTTAAAATTTTGTAACTCCTACTTCTGGTCAAGAAATTTTGTAACTCTTTATGCAAATTTTGTAACTCTTTAGGCGATTTTGTACCCAATTCTTGAAATTTTGTAACTCGCTGTTCAAGAAATTTTGTAACTCTTTATGCAAATTTTATAACTATTTAGGCAGATTTTGTACCAAATTCTTGAGTTTTTATAACTCCTACTCGTCAAGAAATTTTGTAACTCTTTATGCAAATTTTGTAACTCTTTAGGTGATTTTGTACCCAATTCTTGATATTCATATAATTTTGCTATGTAAGTTTAGATAGGTATTTTTATCTTGTAATTTTATTAATTTTGGGATATGAATTATGAATATGACCTTTTAAAGAAATGTATAATAGTCGGGATTATATTTGAGTTTAGATTTTGTACCCAATTAAGTCCGGAATGGAGATAGCACAAGAAAAGAGTATAAAAAAGCAAATATTTTGTGGATTTTGTAAGGGGAAAGGACATTATATAACGAGTTGTCCTTTAGCTAAGGTATTATTTTTAATCTTAATTTGATGATTTTTTTTCATTTCGATGCATTTGCCATGATAAAGTTGTAATTTTTTTGTAGATGAAAAATGTTGCAGTGGAGGTCGAGAAAGTTAAAGGAGGACCAAAACAAAGTAGTTTGCAAGCGTTTTTTCCTTGAGTGACAAAATTAATCATGCGGTTTGGTATAATGTGATAATTTGAAATAAAGTTAAGTATGTATGGATGCAATTATGTGTTCTTTGAACCGTGTGGTTATATGTACCTTAGGTTTGCGAGTTGATAATGTGGTTGTATGGATTAATCATGTGTTCCGGTATAATGTCATAATTTGAGCTGAAGTCATGTATGTATGGATGCAATTATTGTGTTCTTTGAACTGTGTGGACCTTAAGTTTGCGAGTTGATAATGTGGTTGTATGGATTAATCATGTGTTCCGGTATAATGTCATAATTTGAATTGAAGTCATGTATGTATGGATACAAAACATGAATAAGGAGTTAGAAAATTTTATTCCAGAACTATGAGCTATAAAACAGAGATAACTGGGTACAAAACTCGACTAAAAAGTTCCAAAAACTGAATAAGATGTTACAAACACCAAACAAACTTTTCCAAACAAACCCTTCTTGCAAAATAAATCAACAACCAAAGTACACGTCACATTATCGATACAAAATCCTTTCTATTCCATCAATCTCAGAAACCTCTCAACTTTACTAGCTTCCCCCGAACGACAAAACCCTGTAACTAAACTCCTAAAACTAGTAACATTTGCCAAAACTCCTCTCAGAGACATTTCATCAAACACCCTCTGCAAGATTCGCTAAACCCAAATCAACACTCGCCTTAAGAATTGATTCATGGTGTGAATGCACGAGGTAATCCTTGGTTACTCATATCGAAACTATATCGCCTTCTTTGAACCGCTTCCACGGAGAATTTCTCCACCATGATTCTCATTACCTCTTGGGCTTTCTCCAAATTGCCATTGGAGATGAGTGAGTCCAAGTTGTTATGTAGAGATTGAAGTAAGTTTGAAATTTGGGTGAGAGGCGCCCAACGGAAGAAGGAGAGGGCAACCATCGAGCTCTCTGGTCAGGAGAGAGCCACTGACGGCCATTGCTTGGTCATGGGAGATGACCGAGGGCGGAGAGATTTGAGGGAGCGGTCACCATTATCTAAGGATCGGGAGATTAAGGAGTAGAGATGAGGGAGGGGAGATTGGTGGCGGGTCTGGGAGAAATGGCGGAAAGGATGAGTTTTGGCTGGGAGGGTGCCGGCGGGTAGCCTGGGGTTGGCCGGCCGGGCTGGGTCGGCCGGGCCGTGGGGGGGCCGGGATGCCGGCGCCACGCAGGGGGTACGGGCTGTGAACAGTGGAACTGCGGAGATCCAGATTTTTGGGGTGGAATGGGGTGTGAAATGAAAGGGGGATTTTGAGGAGATAGGGTTTTGGATGGATGGTCGAGATTAACTGCACTTAAAGGCTTGGATGGTTGAGATTGTGCATCCTTAGGGTGCATCTAATGAGACACCTTAGGTCCATATTACCATATATATATATATATATATATATATATATATATATATATATATATATATATATATATATATATATATATATATATATATATATATATATATATATATATATATTTATAGAACTTAAATATATCGAATGCACCAACTTTTTATCCACTCATCTTGTCTTGAGATTTGTGATTCACAAATCTCAAAGTGGCCTTTATATCTTTCACGATCCCAAAGCAAGATGAGTGGTTAGAAAAGTTGGTGCACCACTATTCATTATGAACTTAAGTTCATAGAGCTCAATATATATATATATATATATATATATATATATATATATATATATATATATATATATATATATATATATATATATATATATATATATATATATATGATTCTAAAGAGCCACCTTAGATAGAATCTAATGATGCACCTTCATAATTATGTTATCTATAATCAGTTTACTTAATCCACTCCGTTCATTTTGATCTATATGTTTTGCATGTTGTATAAATAAAAATTAGACATATTAGGTTGTAGTTACTCATGCATTAAGTGATTGTAAAATTAATAGTTTTATGACAATACAACTAAAGTGACAATGAAAAATATATGTTAGAAGTATTGAAACATCATGATTTTTATTTTATAGATGCTTTAACACATTTAGATCATGATGAATGGAGCTAATCGCCCATTAAAATAGCCCAATCCATGCATTAAGAGGTGCATCCTTAGATTTAATCTAAGGTGGCTCCTTAGAATTATATTTCCACACACACACACACACACACACACACATATATATATATATATATATATATATATATATATATATATATATATATATATATATATATATATATATATATATATATATATATATATTTGAAAAACATATGATACAGGCACTAATCTTTTTATCCACTCATCTTGTCTTGAGATTTGTGATGCACAAATCTCAAAGTGGCCTTTATATCTTTCACGAATCCCAAAGCAAGATGAGTGGTTAGAAAAGTTGGTGCACCACTATTCATTATGAACTTAAGTTCATAGTGAGCTCTGCTTCATATATATATATATATATATATATATATATATATATATATATATATATATATATATATATATATATATATATATATATATAAATATATATATATATATATATATATATATATATATAGAGAGAGAGAGAGAGAGAGAGAGAGCAATCTCTATAAACTTAAGGTGGCTCCTTAGAATCATATTTCCCACACACACACACAGATATATATGAATATGGAGAAACTTGGTACCAAGTTACTTGGTGGAAGTGATGTGGCACACCCTAGCCCACACATTCAAGGGAGGAGAGAGAGAGAATTATTTTTAAAGTTACTTGTGTGGGCTAGAATTGTCCACATCACTACCAAGTTCCTGGAGGAACTTGGTACCAAGTTTTTCCATTTTCACACACACACACACACACACACACACACACACACACACACATATATATATATATATATATATATATATATATATATATATATATATATATATATATATATATATATATATAGGGATTAAGGAATATCACTAGCACCTCATTTATTAAAGTGAGCTACCACTCACTTACACATTACTCCACATTTCAATGGTTATTGGTGTGGCGAAGTTACATGGCCATTTTGTTGTTTCTCCTCATTGTTATATTTTGTGAATAATAATTTTGTAACTAGTTATGTAATTTTTGTAACTCTTTATGTATTTTCATAATTTTTAGGCAAATTTTGTAACTCTTTATGTATAATTTTGTAACTCCTTAGGAGATTTTATACCCAATTCTTGTATTTTGTAACTCCTACTTCGTCAATGTAACTCTTTATTCCAATTTTATAACTCTTTGGCGATTTTGTACCCAATTCTTGAATTTTTATAACTCCTACTTCTGGTCAAGAAAATTTGTAACTCTTTATGCAAATTTTGTAACTCTTTAGGCGATTTTGTACCCAATTCTTGAGTTTTTATGACTCCTACTTCGGTCAAGAAATTTTGTAACTCTTTATGCAAATTTTATAACTCTTTAGGCGATTTTGTACCCAATTCTTGAAATTTTGTAACTTCTACTCTGGTCAAGAAATTTTTAACTCTTTATGCAAATTTTGTAACTCTTTAGACAGATTTTGTACCCAATTCTTGAGTTTTATAACTCCAACTGGTCAAGAAATTTTGTAACTTTATGCAAATTTTGTAACTCTTTAGTCGATTTTGTAGCCAATTCTTGAAATTTTGTAACTCCTACTGTTCAATAAATTTTGTAACTCTTTATGCAAATTTTGTAACTCTTTAGGTAGATTTTGTACCCAATTCTTGAGTTTTTATGACTCCTACCGGTCAAGAAATTTTAAACTCTTTATACAAATTTTGTAACTCTTTAGGTAGATTTTGTACCCAATTCTTAAAATTTTGTAACTCCTACTTCCGGTCAAGAAATTTTGTAACTCTTTATGCAAATTTTGTAACTTTAGGCGATTTTGTACCCAATTCTTGAAATTTTGTAACTCCCTTCTGTTCAAGAAATTTTGTAACTCTTTATGCAAATTTTATAACTATTTAGGCAGATTTTGTACCAAATTCTTGAGTTTTTATAACTCCTACTCGGTCAAGAAATTTTGTAACTCTTTATGCAAATTTTGTAACTTTTAGGCGATTTTGTACCCAATTCTTGATATTCATATAATTTTGCTATGTAAGTTTAGATAGGTATTTTTATCTTGTAATTTTTATTAATTTTGGGATATGAATTATGAATATGACCTTTTAAAGAAATGTATAATAGTCGGATTATATTTGAGTTTAGATTTTGTACCCAATTAAGTCCCGAATGGAGATAGCACAAGAAAAGAGTATAAAAAGCAAATATTTTGTGGATTTTGTAAGGGAAAGGACATTATATAACGAGTTGTCCTTTAGCTAAGGTATTATTTTTAATCTTAATTTGATGATTTTTCATTTCGATGCATTTGCCATGATAAAGTTGTAATTTTTTGTAGATGAAAAATGTTGCAGAGGTCGAAAGTTAAAGGAGGACCAAAACAAAGTAGTTTGCAAGCTTTTTCCTTGGAGTGACAAAATTAATCATGCGGTTTGGTATAATGTGATAATTTGAAATAAAGTTAAGTATGTATGGATGCAATTATGTGTTCTTTGAACCGTGTGGTTATATGTACCTTAGGTTTGCGAGTTGATAATGTGGTTGTATGGATTAATCATGTGTTCCGGTATAATGTCATAATTTGAGCTGAAGTCATGTATGTATGGATGCAATTATTGTGTTCTTTGAACTGTGGACCTTAAGTTTTTGAAGTTGATAATGTGGTTGTATGGATTAATCATGTGTTCCTATAATGTCATAATTTGAATTGAAGTCATGTATGTATGGATACAAAACATGAATAAGGAGTTAGAAATTTTTATTCCAGAACTATGAGCTATAAAACAGAGATAACTGGGTACAAAACTCGACTAAAAAGTTCCAAAAACTGAATACGATGTTACAAACACCAAACGAACTTTTCCAAACAAACCCTTCTTGCAAAATAAATCAACAATCAAAGTACACGTCACATTATCGATACAAAATCCTTTCTATTCCATCAATCTCAGAAACCTCTCAACTTTACTAGCTTCCCCCGAACGACAAAACCCTATAACTAAACTCCTAAAACTAGTAACATTTGCCAAAACTCCTCTCAGAGACATTTCATCAAACACCCTCTCTGCAAGATTCGCTGAACCCAAATCAACACTCGTCTTAAGAATTCGATTCATGGTGTGAATACACAGAGGTAATCCTTGGTTACTCATATCGAAAACCATATCAACCGCCTCTTTGAACCGCCCAGCTTCGGAGAATTTCTCCACCATGATTCTCATTACCTCTTGGGCTTTCTCCAAATTGCCATTGGAGATGAGTGAGTCTGCAGTTGTTATGTAGAGATTGAAGTAAGTTTGAAATTTGGGCTGAGAGGCAGCCCAACGGAAGAAGGAGAGGGCAACCATCGAGCCTCTCTACGTGCGCAGAGAGGCCAATGACCATTGTCTCATGGGAGATGACTGAGGCCGAGAGATTTGAGGGAGCTGCCACCATATCAAGGATCGGGAGATTAAGGAGGAGATGAGGGAGGGAGATTGTGGCTGGGTCTGGGAGAAATGGCGAAAGGATGAGTTTTGGCGGGGAGGGTGCAAGGCAGCCTGGGTTACGTCATGGGCGGGGTGCCGGGCCGGGGTGGGGCCGGGGATGCTGGCGGCCACGGTGGGGTGAAGCCATGGGGCTTAGAACGGTGACGGCGGAGATCTGAGATTTTTGGGGGGCTGATTTCGGGGTGGAAATGAAAGGGGATTTTGAGGAGATAGGGTTTTGGATGGATGGTGAGATTAATCGCACTTAAAGGCTTGGATGGTTGAGATTGTGCATCCTTAGGGTGCATCTAATGAGACACCTTAGGTCCATATTACCATATATATATATATATATATATATATATATATATATATATATATATATATATATATATATATATATATATATATATATATATATATATATATATATATATATATATATAGCAAATCTCTATAAACTTAAGTGGATAGGAGTCATTTGTCCACCAACTTTTTATCCACTCATCTTGCCTTGAGATTTGTGATGCACAAATCTCAAAGTGGCCTTTATATCTTTCACGGATCCCAAAGCAAGATGAGTGGTTAGAAAAGTTGGTGCACCACTATTCATTATGAACTTAAGTTCATAGAATTTTGCTTCATATATATATATATATATATATATATATATATATATATATATATATATATATATATATATATATATATATATATATATATATATATATATATGATTCTAAAGAGCCACCTTAGATAGAATCTAATGATGCACCTTCATAATTATGTTATCTATAATCAGTTTACTTAATCCACTTGCTCATTTTGATCTATATGTTTTGCATGTTGTATAAATAAAAATTAGGCATATTGGGTTGTAGTTACTCATGCATTAAGTGATTGTAAAATTAATAGTTTTATGACAATACAACTAAAGTGACAATGAAAAATATATGTTAGAAGTATTGAAACATCATGATTTTTATTTTATAGATGCTTTAACACATTTAGATCATGATGAATGGAGCTAATCGTCCATTAAAATAGCCCAATCCATGCATTAAGAGGTGCATCCTTAGATTTAATCTAAGGTGGCTCCTTAGAATTATATTTCCCCACACACACACACACACACACACACATATATATATATATATATATATATATATATATATATATATATATATATATATATATATATATATATATATATATATATATATATATAGAGAGGTCTTATGAACTTAAGTTCATAATGAATAGTGGAAAACCAACTTTTTATCCACTCATCTTGCCTTGAGATTTGTGATGCACAAATCTCAAAGTGGCCTTTATATCTTTCACGGATCCCAAAGCAAGATGAGTGGTTAGAAAAGTTGGTGCACCACTATTCATTATGAACTTAAGTTCATAGGAGCCTTGCTCTATATATATATATATATATATATATATATATATATATATATATATATATATATATATATATATATATATATATATATATATATATATATATATATATATATATATATATATATATATATAGAGAGAGAGAGAGAGAGAGAGAGAGCAAATCTTCTATAAACTTAAGGTGGCTCCTTAGAATCATATTTCCCACACACACACACACATATATATATATATATATATATATATATATATATATATATATATATATATATATATATATATATATATATATATATATATATATATATATATATATATATATATATATATATATATATATATATATATATATATATAGAGGGATTAGGAATATGAGTTAGTCATTTAGTAGTGAGCTACCACTTACTTACACATTACACTTCAATGGATGTG
>CM022709.1:9443753-9508221 GCA_012295165.1 Asparagus setaceus
ATGTCAACTTGAACCTTTGGACATAGAACCCCAAGTCTAACTTCATCCGTATATAGAGGAATTCCTAAGTTAGAGCTCAAATATTTACCTAAAAATTTGGAGATGCCTACTTAGGGATAATAAGACCTTACTAATCATTTTTGCTTTTGATTTGACAATCGGTCAAAAGAAGCCCTCTTATATGTCTTGAGGGAAAATAGAAGCTATTGGATGGACCATGACTGATATAAAGGGATTGGTCCAACTATTGCTCAACATAGAATATAATTGATAGATGATGCCAAACCTACTAGGGATCATAAGTGTAGGTTGAACCCAATGATAAAAGAAGTAGTTAGGAAATACATTCGAAATGTCGTAATAATATCATTTATCTCATTTCTGATAGTTCTTGGGTGAGTCCATCGGTTGTTCCTAAGAAGTGCGGGATCACGGTGATCGAGTGAGACTAACGAGTTAGTTCCCACTCGAATCCAAAGTGGATGGCTAGTCTTCATTGATTATAGAAAACTCAACTCAGCCACACAGAAAGATCACTTCCCTCATCCTTCCTGATCATTATATTTTATTATATTTTTTACCCTCATTATCTATAATTTTGGATAAACATACTTGCTAATTTCGTGTGTTTTATGAAATTACGAAAAATATCAAATAAAAGATGCAGAAGCTCAAAGACCTTTATTTGAAGCCCCAAAGTAGCTTAAAGAAAGCTCACAAAGCCCAAAAGTCTAAGAGGAGAAGAGTCAACAAAGTCAAACAAAGAACACAAATTCTATTACAAACTTAATCGATTAGCTAATCGATGGGCTAATCAATTAGTTTTCCAATAGAATACAATGAATGCGATTTTGATTTCTTAGAGCCCAAGTTTGATCCAAAGGCTGATATTGATTATTGTAGGCTATAAATAAGGGTACAGAGTGAGGGTAAAGTTTGTGCTTGGTAGTGAGTGTCTCATTCCCATCTACTCTAACTCATGTGAATGTGGTCCCCATTTGAATGAGTGGATAGGAATGAACCACCTCACTACCAAGCACGAGAAAAAATGTAAGAACTTGATACCAAGCACAAAGTTTGTGCTTGGTAGTGAGTGTCTCATTCCCATCTACTCTAACTCATGTGAATGTGGTCCCCATTTGAATGAGTGGATAGGAATGAACCACCTCACTACCAAGCACGAGAAAAAATGTAAGAACTTGATACCAAGCACAAAGTTTGTGCTTGGTAGTGAGTGTCTCATTCCCATCTACTCTAACTCATGTGAATGTGGTCCCCATTTGAATGAGTGGATAGAATGAACCACCTCACTACCAAGCACGAGAAAAAATGTAAGAACTTGATACCAAGCACAAAGTTTGTGCTTGGTAGTGAGTGTCTCATTCCCATCTACTCTAACTCATGTGAATGTGGTCCCCATTTGAATGAGTGGATAGGAATGAACCACCTCACTACCAAGCACGAGAAAAAATGTAAGAACTTGATACCAAGCACAAAGTTTGTCTTGGTAGTGAGTGTCTCATTCCCATCTACTCTAACTCATGTGAATGTGGTCCCCATTTGAATGAGTGGATAGAATGAACCACCTCACTACCAAGCACGAGAAAAAAATGTAAGAACTTGATACCAAGCACAAAGTTTGTGCTTGGTAGTGAGGTGTCTCATTCCCATCTACTCTCTAACTCATGTGAATGTGGTCCCCCATTTGAATGAGTGGATAGGAATGAACCACCTCACTACCAAGCACGAGAAAAAATGTAAGAACTTGATACCAAGCACAAAGTTTGTGCGCAGGAGTGGAGTGTCTCATTCCCATCTACTCTAACTCATGTGAATGTGGTCCCCATTTGAATGAGTGGATAGGAATGAACCACCTCACTAATCATATCTCATATGAGAAAAATGTAGGAACTTGGTACCAAGCACAAATTTTGTGCTTTTGTGCTTGGTAGTGAGGTGTCTCATTCCTATCCACTCTCCAACCCATATAAATGTGATTCCCATTTGAGTGAGTGTATGAGAATGAGCCACCTCACTATAATCATAAAAAGTTATGCTTGGTACCAAGTTCCTCAATATATATATATATATATATATATATATATATATATATATATATATATATATATATATATATATATATATATATATATATATATATATATATATATATATATATATATATATATATATATATATATATATATATATATATATATATATATATATATCGAGAGACACACACACAGTTGTTAGAAAGTTCCTTCTGTAGCACTTGTAGTAAAAAACTTTATCAAGGATCATATCCCCTTCAATGGTCAATGGATGCTAAGAACTTTCTTCACTTAACAAATGCAATTTATAGAACGTACCCATGAAATGAAACTTACCCGTTCATTAGAGCTGCGGCATTAGACCATAGGAAGACCACAAGCATGGCCATAATTGACACGTGGCACAAAAGTGTAAGCAGATTGTACTCCAATACCTCGAACAAAAACCATGCCAAGGTTCCGCCAATGAGCACTGCCGCTGATGACCGTTTGTCTCTCCACATCACGATATCAGCAACTGTTGGTAGCTCATTCAGCAAAATCATTTAACTTATATTTCTAATGTATGAATCTTAGTTTAAGGTTGGCTATTTTATATGCGAAATGTTAGCAACATAGCGGAAAACTTAATCTCGGATCTACAAAGAAATTAAGAATGAACTAAGAGAAAATAACCATTAAAAAAATGCGGAATAACAAGGTTCAACAATTAATGTGGTTACATACCTTCTCATAATCTAACTAGGCCAATGTTCCACTAATAATCAACAAGGATCAAATCGAATCTCATCTTCTGTCGTCTCTATTTTTCTCTGTTGGATAAAAAGACTATATGTTTCTCTTATTTTGTTGATTTAATTTAGTTTTTCGATACCGGTAATCTTTATTATTTTGAAAGTAGTCCCATAAATCATTAAAATTCTTAGTTGGTCCCCAAAATTTATAAGTTGTTTCAATATTGGTATCTCAAACTCATTAAAGCTGCTATTAGATCCTCGAGTTCTTATAAGTTACTTCAAATTAATCCCTACAGTTACGTGTAATAGCAGTAAGATATACGAATTAGGAGACCCGTTCAGGGACTAATATGGAAAAGCCTTTTTCATATGAGATAAGCGTGTAATTAGTTCGTGTGTTCATACCATTTGTATTATCAGTTATTATCAGATGAAATATTTGTGAACCTTAAGAAGAGAGCTAGAAATACCGGGGTTTAAAGGAAATTTCAGAGCAAAAGGAAATGATTAATGAAAATCTCATTGAGGGCCGAAAATAAGTCAGTTGCATTGAAACTACACCAAAAATATTTGCATTGGCATTGATGCTAAAAAAACGCATATATATATTTGCATAACTCATTCAATTGAAATAATTAAGCTGAAAACTTTTACATTTTCCTCCTCCTAGTATTTGATAGAGAGGCCTTTGCCGGCCGAAGAGCTTCACCGCAGAATCCGGCCGTTGATCGGATTCCATTGATGAAGACGGCGCCATGGTGATGAGTTATGTTTGATTATGCTTCTTAGAACTTTATTAGGGTGGGCAAAAATATATATAATAGCTTGCTAGCTTTGGTTCTAAGCTTGTTAGATGGGCAACAAAAAGCCTGATATCTGAAGAAAGGGATAGCTTTTGTGTTTTGGCTGGTTTTGTGCTGATACCGACCGATGTGTATAGTTTGAGATATTTGGAGGGTTCATGTGCAAATAGGGTAGATTTCTTAAGGGGTACATAGACAATAAGGAATCTTTATTTTTTGTTTGTGTCAGTGAAAAATATATTTTAGGACCAACTGTAGACAGCGTTATGTAATACTTCAGGCATATCCGAGAATACAAAACCCTCTGATCAAAACCCACTGATCAGCAAAACAAATCAAGACACTGATACAAAAGTGTAATGGAATTACAGTACATGATCCAATCAATCATTTTTGATGGAAACCCCAAATTGCCAAGCATACTCTTCAAGAAATCCCAATCCAAGGTGTCATATGCTTTCTTAATGTCAACATTAAGCATGCATCTAGGAGATATATTCTTTCTACCATAATGCTCCATTAATTCATATCCAAGTAATATGTTACTAGTAATATTCCTACCCTTCACAAATGCAGATTGAGAATCTCCAATAATATAACTCATTATAGATTGAAGTCTAGATGTGATAATTTTTAAAATTACCTTATAAATGAGGTTGCAACATGATAATTTCACCAAGGATTTTCCATGATAGAGAAAAACTCCATAACTGGCTCAGTGACATCACCACCAATAACACTCCATGCATGCTTGAAAAAAGAAGTAGAGTAGCCCTCCGGTTCAGGTGCCTTACAATCAGGATTAGAAAATAGACCATAGAGGATTTCAACCTGAATAATTGGTAGCATAAGAGTCCTTTGCTGCTCTATAGTCAAACATGGTCCTGATTGTACAATATCATCATTCGAAGCATACAAAATAGTAGCTGCTGTTCTCATTAAACCAGTATAGAAATGGATAATTTTAGCAATTATCATCTTTTTGTCTGTAAGTCTATCTCCATCCTGACTATATAACATCAAAAAATTTCCATAATGCCTCTGATTTCTCATGGATGAATGAAACAATCGAGAACTTCTATCCCCTTCATAAAGCCATCTAATTCTGGATTTGTGATTAATGAAACAAATTTCAGCCCTTGATAACCTATTATATTCTTCTGAAGGCATCCTCTCCTACACAATAAGATGAGTATTGAGATTTTCTTGAATAGCCTTCAAGTCACTTTTTGCTTTACATACCTGATCACTGATAGAATCAAACCGCTTGGCATTCAACTCCTCAAGATCATGTTTGAGTTTTTTATACTTTCGACCAATCTATACATCTTACACCCTCTAGTAGAATCAGTTCTTCAAACATTATCCATAATTGGCAAGAACTTTTCATGACTAGACCGCATTTTAAAGAATCTGAAGGATTTTACCAGATAGAGATCAGACGAGGGAGTGATCTGAGACACCTGGTAGAAGGTATTCTACTTGAGTAGCCAAATAATTGGAAATCCAAGTACCCTATCGATTTTACTCCATACCCTCTCCTCACCATCTTGGTTATTTGGCCAAGTGAAGAAATAATCCGTAGTCTTCAAAGGAGAGAGTTGACAGTGATTAATACACTCTTTCAAATCTTGAGTCTCAATCTCTAAAACAGGGCAATCACCACTTCTATCATTGATTTCCAAGACATCGTTATAATCTCCACATAATATCTAAGGCAAACTAACTTGGTGACTGAAAAGTTTAATATCATCCCGTAGCATTTTCCTCCTATCTAGTTGATATTATGCATATATGCAAGACATCATACAATGAACTCTATCATCTTTTGATTGAACTTTGCAATGGATACACTGACCGCTTAACTTACAACATACCACATCAAAGTAACTTTTATCCCACATCACCCATATTCTTCCATTATAAGCCTCTTCATAGTTGTCAATAAAAGCCATTTTTCTAGCTACTTTCTTCATAATAACTTGTGCTTTATGAGCTTTCACTCTAGTTTCAAGAACAATGAGAAGGGATATATGATACTAAGCTATTAAAGCCCTAACCTCATTCTGTTTATGAGGCCTATTCAGGGCCGCTAATATTCCACACTAGCCAATTCATTTAGATTTGGATCCCCGCCTATCAACCACAGGAGTAAGAATCACTTCAGTCCCTGAAGCACTAGCCTCTCCTCCATGTTGCCTTTAGATTTGTGTCATCAAGAGATGCACAAATCTCAAAATGGGCTTCATATGTTTCATGGATCCCAAGGCAACATCAATGGATAGAAAAGTTGGTGTATGACTATTCTCTATAAACTTAGTTTATAGGAGATTTATATATATATATATATATATATATATATATATATATATATATATATATATATATATATATATATATATATATATATATATATATGTGTGTGTGTGTGTGTGTGTGTGTGTGTAAATATAATTATATTATTATATGGTCATTAATATATACCTCTAAGTATATATATAGTTGTATATACTTAAGTATACAAGCATATATCTATTTGTACGTCTACTTGTAAGTATATAATATATTATATCCTTATAATTATACTTATATATATACTCTTACCATGGTATAGATATAAGTATGTAAGTATGCATAACGTAGTTATAAGTATACTTATATATGTATATTATAGACTTATTGTTATATAAGTATATTTTATATAAGTACATCAGTATAATTATATTAAGTATATTGTATCTAGTATATATATAAGTATATCATATAAGTATATAACTGTACTTATATAAGCATAATATAAGTATATAAAAATACAAATATAACTATATGATATGTATTTATAAATCAGTACACTTATATATACTTATAAGTGTAGACCTATATAAGTACACATACACTCCAAATAAGTATATAAGTATACATATGCATACTTAATACCTCTCATATAAGTTATAAGTATACACTTATACATAATATATGTATATATAATATACAGCTATATACTTATATGTAAGTATATACTTATACATACTTATATAAATACAATAAGTATATACCTAAGTGGCCCACACCCTGGGACTCGAACCGCACGAACTCAGCATCCGGCCCGTAGCATTTTGCCCTACGGACCCTAAAATCTAGGCCGGATCATCGGGTCCGCTTTGGACTGCCCTAATTAGGGAGAGGTGCAGGCATGTTCACTTCAACAAGAACACGTGAATATGCTAATATCTATTTTGTTGTCGTGAGATTATCAGCAGCAATTGGGCATCCAACCAAACTGGCCACCTTGCTTATTCCATTCAAATGCCACAAATTGAGCCTTAATCCAAGCAATTGAATCCACATAGGACAGGTTGTAATTTTAACTTCTCAATATCACCCGAGTTCTTCCATGTCCTCAAAATAAATGGCCTCAAAATAAATGGCCTAACTCCAAAGAACCAGGGGCCTGCCTCTAGAATAAATCTGTACTATCAAAATTGAACAAGAACATACCATGTTTAATCAAACAAACTTGAGAGGACACACATAGTTCTTCCAAAGTTTATCAACATAAGCTTCCATAGCCTTATACCGGATGTTCAGCCCAATTACATACCCAATAAGAGCAAAATCCTATTGAGAATCACCCTCACTCCACTCCTTACAATGGATGAAGGAACAAAATTTAAATTCCAACCTTTAACATCACGCCTATTTTTAAAGAAAAAACTAGACCATTTTCGTTGCATTCCAGATGAATCTTTTGCACCATTTGCCCCATTTTCATGAGAGGCCATATAAGGATTATCCTCCCCTTTTCACCATCAGAGTCTGCATTTATAACCCTCATTTCCTCCTCTCTATATATTACCTTTAGCAGATAACTCCACAAATCGTGTTTGTTTGTTTCTTTGTTTTCTTTCTTCTTTTTTTAAACTAGAAGTAGAAAGGTAATCAATTGAAGAACAATCTTAAAACATGTTTGGGAACTTATGTATTATAATCCAATTCAATTATAGTCTATTTGTGCATTATCTACACAGATTATAATCGAGAGTCTTTGATAAATTTTGCAGATTATAATTTATTTTAATAGTACAGTGTTGACAAAATGATCAAAAAGGACATGAAGTTAGTGAGAAGTTATTAAACGGAGCCTACAATTTTGTAAAATATGAGGGACATAATTATTATTATTTATTAAGTCAAATCTCATAGATAATGATCCATCAAAAGATAATCTGGATTACCCGATTAATTTTCGATGTATTATAATCCAATTCAATTATAGTCTATTTGTGCATTATCTACACAGATTATAATCGAGAGTCTTTGATAAATTTTGCAGATTATAATTTATTTTAATAGTACAGTGTTGACAAAATGATCAAAAAGGACATGAAGTTAGTGAGAAGTTATTAAACGGAGCCTACAATTTTGTAAAATATGAGGGACATAATTATTATTATTTATTAAGTCAAATCTCATAGATAATGATCCATCAAAAGATAATCTGGATTACCCGATTAATTTTCGATGTATTATAATCCAATTCAATTATAGTCTATTTGTGCATTATCTACACAGATTATAATCGAGAGTCTTTGATAAATTTTGCAGATTATAATTTATTTTAATAGTACAGTGTTGACAAAATGATCAAAAAGGACATGAAGTTAGTGAGAAGTTATTAAACGGAGCCTACAATTTTGTAAAATATGAGGGACATAATTATTATTATTTATTAAGTCAAATCTCATAGATAATGATCCATCAAAAGATAATCTGGATTACCCGATTAATTTTCGATGTATTATAATCCAATTCAATTATAGTCTATTTGTGCATTATCTACACAGATTATAATCGAGAGTCTTTGATAAATTTTGCAGATTATAATTTATTTTAATAGTACAGTGTTGACAAAATGATCAAAAAGGACATGAAGTTAGTGAGAAGTTATTAAACGGAGCCTACAATTTTGTAAAATATGAGGGACATAATTATTATTATTTATTAAGTCAAATCTCATAGATAATGATCCATCAAAAGATAATCTGGATTACCCCGATTAATTTTCGATGTATTATAATCCAAAATAACGCACTTGCCAAATATCCAAATCTATTTTTGTGGATTATAATCCAATTTGAACGTTTGCCATGCATGCTGTTACTCAAAAAATTATGACCATAAAGATAGATTCCATGAGCTTAATCAATTAAATTATTTTTTATGGAAAATTAAATTACTCTTTCGTAAAGATAGATTCGACGCACATGCTCCCATGAGTGCGCCATTGCAAACAGCGAAAGGAAGGATAGATGTGTTTTCTCCTTTTTATAGGATGAAGGGTCACTCATAATTGTCAATCAAGGCTACCCCTAAAATCATTAATCATCTCAAAGTGTCCTTTCTTTAATACAATTTGTTTGTCCTTCAGATATTAAAATGGGTTGTTTCGATATTAGTCCCTTAAATAATTAGTATTTTGATATTAGTTTCTTAAATATCCATATTTTTTTATATGAGTCTCCCAAATAACCTTAATCACCTTAATATGTTGACAAATATTTTGCCCATGCTCACACGGGTAAGTTTTACAAATAAAACATCGTAGTTAAATGAGATATAAGGCCTTCACATATTGATTTAATCTAAAATAATGTCGGCTTAAACCTCAATCTTGTAATGCTTACATTAGAATTTCAACTTAATTAGAAAAGTATATGTGGTTTTAAAATATCCATAGAACATCTTAAGAATCCAAATATTTATTCCGAGAATAATCTTAAGAACCCATTAGAATTTCAATATGATTATTTAAAAATATCAAATAAAGAAGAGAGAATTTGAGATAATATTTTAGTAATTTTAATAAATAGTGTGTTCACTTTTTGGATCGAGGGAATATTTTTATTATAGAAATTTTTGAATTTTATAAATCATTACATGTCATATATATTTTTATGCCGTCTTGTGTTCAATTAATACTTTAAAAGAAACACGGTGAACTAAATACCCTCCTTATAAAAATCAAGAAAGACATAATATCAAATAAATAAATAATAAAATTGATAAATTCATCAAAATATTTTATGAGGAAGACTAATTCATCAAATTTAAATATAATTTAACATAAGTATAATTTGCACACATCATTTTAGGGCTAACTTTAGAAGAACGCCCTCAACTTTGATGGATGTCTTCGAAAACTCATCTCAACTATTTTAATTTGAGAATATCATCCTAAAGTTTGGGTATATTAACCCCACTCAACTTTTAAAATCGAGAAAACTCTCTCAACTATGGGGCTCTCACAAAACCCTCCTAATCTTTCACACTTTTCTCACCAAACCCACTTACCTTCACTTTAAAAGTAAAATAACTGAAATACCCTTTTGAAAATTAACCCATTCAAGTATAAAGGAACCCCAATCGGTAAAAAGAATTATTTTGAATTTACAATGTTTTTTGCCCACTTTCTCCTCTCTTTCTCTTATCATAAAAAAATTAGAGCAATTTTTATGATTGAGGGGTATTTTAGTCTTTTTTCAGTCACCTAGTTGTCATGTGACATGCTAGACGTAATAATATTAGGTCTCAGGGTGTAAATTGAGAAGAGTTCATGAGGATTTCTCAAATTTTCAAACTTGAGGAGGGTAATATCTACAATAAGCTCTAACTTGTGGGGGTTTATCAAATTAAAATAGTTGAGAGGGATTTTATGAGACACTCCCCATATTTTAGGGAGGTTAAGTGAGGAAAGTTCAAGGGGTTATCTCAAATTTTCATAGTTGAGGGGGGTTATCTACAATATGCTCAAACTTGAGGAGGTTTCTCAAATTAAAATAGTTGATGGGGATTTTCTAAAATTAGTCCATGATTTTATGTAGACCCCTTTAATTTCTATATTTAAATATATAATTATGAGATTTTTTAATTATGAATAGCTATAATATGATAAGGATTATAAAATATTTAATTATTAAAATTTTCAATTATGGATAGTTTTAATTTGATGAGAATTTTTAGTTTAATATAATATTAAATGTCCACGTGTCAATAGGATAAAGTGACATGTGAATTTCAACTAAGCCCCTCAACTATTTTAATTTGTTAAAACTAGCCTAAAATTTGGGCATATTATAGATAACCCACTCAACTTTAAATATCGAGAAAACCCCTCAACTACGGGGTATCTCACAAACCCCCTAATCTTTCACACTTTTCTCACCAAACCCCCGATATCATTTTAAAATATAAAATAACTGAAATATCATTTTAAAAATCAATCCATACAAATAAACCTCCAACCGGTAAAAAGAATTATTTTGAATTTACAATGTTTTTGCCCACTTTCTCCTCTCTTTCTCTTATCCTAAAAAATCAGAATAATATTTTATGATTGAGGGATATTTTGGTCTTTTCTCACCATCTACTTATCATGTGGTATTTTAGACTTAACAATGTTAGCTCACAAGGCATAAAGTGAAAAGAGTTCATAAATTTTTTAAATATTCAAACTTGAGTGGAGTTATGTACAATAAGATCAAATTTGTGAGGGTTTCTCAAATTAAAATAGTTGAGAGGATTTTATGAGACGCACCCATATTTGACGGGGATTAAGTGAGGAAAGTTCTAGGGTTATCTCAAATTTTCTTAGTTGAGGGGGTTATTCTACAATATGCTCAAACTTGAGGGAGTTTTGAAATTACAATAGGTGAGGGGTTTTCTAAAATTAATTCATCATTTTACGTAGAGAGCATCTTTACATGAGTTTTTTTCTTTAATTTCAATATTTAAATATATAATTATGAGATTTTTAAATTATGGATAGTTATAATCGATAAGGATTGAAAAATATCGATCATTAGAATTTTCTAATTATGGACAATTTTTATTTGATGAGAATTCTTAGGTGAATATAAGATTATGCATCCACATGTCATCTTCGATAGGATAAAGAGACATGTGGATACTTATAATGTGACACGCCAACTTTGTGTGTGTTTATAATATGACATATGTCAATTTTTGTTCCTTTAGGAATTTAGGGTGGAATCAAATTGAATTTGATCAAATACCTTTAAATTCAATTCAATTTCAAGTTTATTTCCAAATAATTCAAATTCAATTCAATTCATGTCAAATGGGTAGAAGGTGTTCAAATTCTATTTCATATATTAACTAGATATTCGGTAAATATTCATGAATATTTGTTAGTACACTTGGTTAAGGCATTCAATTTTTAAACCCGAGGTTAGGTGTTTGAATCCTATATGTTGGTATATTATTTATTTTATTTTCTTTTTACATGTTGCATAATTAGTTAATGATTATTATGATATGTTACTACTAAAATTATTAAATTCATATATTTATAAATTATTAATTTATATATTTATCAATAGTAATATTAACAAAAAATTAGTATAATGTAATAATGTAGAAGCAAAAACATCTCATTATAGATTTTAGATCTACATGAATTCATTTTCTATCAAACGTTTTTAGCAACTTAAGAATGTATTCTAAGCTAAAAGTTGCATAAGAATTTATTTCTAATGGATATTTTATTCGATATATGTCGACATGATAAATATCTCAAGTGTAACTTTAAAAGATAAATATTCTATGATAAATTAAACTTAGAGGCATAAAATGTAAAACATAAACAAATATTTAATAATCAACCGAATCGAATATACATTTGGTTAAATTCTATTCATTTATGAGCTGAATATTAAAAATTATTCATTTATAATTAAATGAACTATCAAGTCGAATATGTCCGAATATCTGGACGAATAATAGCCGAACAATTTATTACTTATTTGGTTCATTTCCACCCCTATAGGAATTCCACCAATTTCTCTCTATATATAAAAGAGGGATATTAGTCCTTGTTGATATCAGTTATCAAACAGGGGATGTGATTGGATTATATAGGGTATTAGGGTTGCTCAATCTTCTTTAGACGGCTGGTCTTTGAGCAGAGAGTCTAATCCTGCACATAAACAACACATGAGAGGGTCGGAGTTGCGATCTCCGGTGGTTCCTCCGACGATCAAGTTAGTGATTAGCTTAAGTGGAGAAGAAGAGAGACTGTATGGTGATTTTTAGGAAGAGTTTGCTTACCCTATGCAGTAGACAGCATCTTTCCTTTATAGCAGATTCTAGGGCAGATACGTAATTTCGGCCGAGTCCAAGCAAACCGCTCAGCCGGTAGCTACTTTACAGGTGTCGACTGCAGAGATGGATGAATCACCTAGGCATTTAATGTGATGGTGAGCGAGGCGCTGCATCGACGGGTCCGATGATTCATAAAACTTTCGTATCGGAGCAATGATGACTCTGATCATGCATTTAATGTGATGGTGATCGATATCGGCGGGAGGTTCTAGGATAAATCCGCCTTTTGACTCGTCTCTACAAGAAGGTTGACAAATGACGCCTCTCGTCTCGATCTTGCGAGGGGGCCGGCAAATAACGCTTTTTTACTCGGCTTCGAAAGTTCTCAACCTAGCCTTGTGAATGATAAGGCGTGGGGTTGCTAACGGCGAGGTCTGAGCAAAGACGCCTTTCGACTCGGGCTTTCTCGGGGAGGGTCCAATGTCGAAGCCGCTCGAGTCGTCCAGCTCAGGAGGCTGATTTGGTGTTTAGTTAACATGGGACACGTGTCAGCTCTTGGTGAAGGATTAACACTTAGCCATTCATATGATTTAACACTGCGTCTGCGAGGTTTTATAAGTACTACAAAAGCATAGCACAATAAGAGTCCCTCTAGTTAGTTGGTGTTAAATTGAGTGGGAAATATTCCATTTTCTTTAACTCTTTTTTTCCCCCTGAATGGACAGTTAAACCTCTCTATCCACATACCCAAAACGCAAAACCCACAACCCCTTACTTGTACCCGTTACGAGCCTCAAACCCAAACTCATTTAATTAAGAATCAAACCCATTTCACTCACCTTCTTCCCTAACATATTTAAACTTGTTAATCTTCACCTACCTAAACCCACAAACACACTCAAGCAAATGATCTCTTTTTCTCAATTGCAATATACCTCCCAGGTAGAATTAATTAGTAAACAAATATCACTTTATATAGTCTTGGATATTCAACTACTAATCTATTTAGCTGGACAAACATATAATTCACTGATCTGCCACATGCTGAATTTAAATGTGTTATCATCGGTAACTAGGTGAACTAGAGATGTCAAACTCAATGAGAGAGAGAGAGAGAGGAGAGAGAGGGGCAGGAGATGGTTAACAAGGTAAATTACCTATCCATGGTTAGTATAAATCCTACCATGGCTAAGGGTATTAAACTGTTAAGCTGACAGAAGGACTTATAATATCAACATGTTAAAGCGATATGGGAGACTAGCATCAAAATATGAAGATTTAGAGGACTAATATCAAAATACTAAAGATTTAAGAGACTAATATGGAAAAAAACCCTAATAAAATAAGTTCATTTAGCTTTACTGAAATCGTTCACAAGAAAATAAATTACAAAATGTTTTATCATGCTCAATGGAAGACGTATTTTAATTATATTTTTATACCGTTTCATTACATTTTTAATATACAATGATTTTATTTGATTTTATGAAGTATTGGTTATATAAGGTTCCATCTTAAAATATTTTTTTGCAGCTAAATTATCAGATTGGTATTAAACATGGGATGCCATTATCTAATTGGTATTTTTTTAAAACTCCGGCAACAATAAAGTATTAAAAATAGCACGATTGGACAAATAGGCTCAAAACCTCAACTCCAGCAAAATTTCTCTGGCAGAGCCTCACGTGACCAAACACGTGCGCTCAGGTGGCATAATTATAAGAAGCTGGCATCAGTAGTTAGGCTTTAGAAATAGAAGGTGATTTTCAAATTAGGATTTGTAAAAGAGCGGTTTTTAATTTCTGGATTTTCCTCCTCCTTCTTTCAAATTGGACATTCTCCGTTGTTAGAGAACATGCCTTCTTCAAGCTCTAGTACACACTCTTGGTTAGCATCAAGCTTCAGCAGGGGAAAAAGTAGACATTGACTCATTGGGCTCAATTGTATACAAAGATGGAATCAAGAGAGTTTCGGGCGCGGGTTAGTTTTGGGGTAGTTATTACGACCCCCTAATTTCAGTCAGGTCTACATTAAGAGAAATAATTAGCATTTAAGTATGCTACATCATCGGTCATCGCACGTGCTTGGTAATGTGAGTGCCGGATAAATTTTGTCGGAGTTGAGTTTTTGGACCTCTTTGTCTAGTCATGCTATTTTTAATATCTTATTGTCGCTGGAATTTAAAAAAAACCAATATGATAATTACATTCTATTTTTAATACCAATCCGGTAAAACAACCATATTATTGCTGAAATAATGAGCAGATCCATACTGGTAGGACTAGTTGCATAGGAAGGTGCGAGCGTGACTTTAATACTTTTTTTTTTTGGGATAACGTGACTTCACTACTTCTATTACTATTCTTTTTTTATTTTTGCTAAATGAGGTGGTAGTTTATATGCAATATCCTCTCTTTTGCCTATAATTGAGAAGGGGGAAAAAAAAAGAGGGAGCGAGGGTCCTGAGGGATGAACAACATGGAAAGTGTGGGAGGCGAGGAAATGAAAGTGATCGCATGTCCGCAACATGGAAAGTGTGGGAGGCGAGGAAATGAAAGTGATCGCATGTCCGCCGCCGCCCAAAAAAAAAAAAAAGAAAGAAGAAAGTATTTTTAATATAAAAGCCCCAGGTTAGCATAGATTTGAGAATCTTTTTCTTTATTTTATGACAGAATACGATCACAACCTTGAATTAAAAAGTGGGTAAATTTCACTATGAATCGATGAAAAATTAGGGCGTTTTTGCACTTAACCACAAAAAGCTTTAAAGCTCTCTCTAAACTCTCTATAATTTTCCGGATTTTAGAGAACACTTGAAACATTTTGATTTTTTTTATTTGACGCCAGTACTATTAATTTATGATGTTTATGCGTCATTCTCAATTTGGGAACTCAAAATATGGGTTGACATTTTTTTGGGAGTTAAGTGAAAAAAAAGTTTGGAGTTTACTGAAATTTCCAAAGTTATTTGGAGTTTAGTAAGAGTTTTAAAATTTTTCGGAGTTAAGTGCAAAACTTCCAAACTTATTAGGTTTGGGTTTAGTGAAATTTATCCATAAAAACTATACGAGCCTCGTGAGCTTTGGAGTAGGAAAACAAAGTGATTAGCCTCTAATCCACAATCCAACATTAATAATGAACAAAAAGACAAAAGAAAAAGGAAAGAAGAGAAACGACGTATTTAGATTGATGCTATTTTGGTGATCATTCGATATGATTTGCTTGCATTTGACCTTTCAAAAGCTTAAAAGCCAAAAAGAATCAAATTAGTATCACATAATACCCAATCAAGCACCTCATTAGTATCAAAACCACCATGATTTTAACCATTCATTAATAAAACACAACTTGCACAGCCAACAATCAATCAATAACTTCAAATTATATAGCCCACTAGTAGTCTCATTATATAGAGAAACTATTAAGTGGTCCCCATCCTTCAATTTGTCTGACTCTGATACTCTTCTAATGAACTGTAGGCTTATAGATCTAAATGCTGTTGGGGAAAATTGAGCCATGATTAAACTTGATTTTATTAGTTTAAATATTGGCACCTAACTAGGTTAGGATTATTCTCTCTCTTAGGAGAACTATTCTGATTAAGGCCTTAATTGCTTTAGTTGCGAGTTGCCAAAATCTGAGATCTCTATAGTTAAGTGGACATAACCAACATTTTTCTTCCTGTAGACTTAAGTGGACGTTTCATGTGAACTTAAGTTGCCTGAGATACCCACTAGTCATTCTCTTTCTTGAATTTGCTTTGAGATGTGTAGTAATATGCGATGTACATCAATGCTATCTTTGAAACACAACTCAAAGCAAATCTGAGAGATGAAAATTTGATGGGCAAAATCTCACTTCACTTTGACTAAGTTTTTGCCTTATGGAGGATACCATAGAGGTTTTTGCATGTCTAACTATTACGATTGTAAAAGATCGATACTGACTTGAATATGATATTTATCAGATCCGTATTTGTTCACCAATCGTCGACACAAATACGAATACATATATAAATCGGTAAGAAAAACTTATATCCAATAGCGCCAAAATCGATATGAATACGAGATATACAATGCGATATATATGTAGACATAAATCGATATAAAAAATTAAGATAATATTGAAAAATTATAGTTCATATGATACAAGAGAGTTAAACTAATATGTTCATTCTATTTGAAAATCTAAGATTAGATTTCTTAATCATAAAAATTTAGTCTCAAATCAATTAAAACAATTGTAATTGTATGATCAACATATATTAAGACAATTAGGATGTTGATCCAAATATTTTACTAGTCATATCCTATCAAATATATGTATTTAGTAACTACGCTTGTATCAATACCTATATGGATATATATCAAAGGACATGAATTTTTTTTTTTGAGTTTTCCACGAGGTATCCCCACACCTTATTATGGATGAGACTAATCTTCACTCGCTGGCCGTGGATCGCATCAACTCTAGCGTATTTTACCTCTGGGATTCGAACTCAAGACATCGATATTTTTCACTCCTACCAATAAAAACATTGTTTAAAAGCTAGATGAAAATTTTCCTCTTTTCCGTGATTTGCCCTCCATTTTTAATTTATCTTCAGTTTAACATCTGAAATTTGTTTTGGACCCAAGGATATTTTAGGAGTCCAGCCAAATTTCATCAAATCTGTTCATATTCTCATTTCTCTTTTGCCCCTTTGGTTTTTCTCTTCTTGAACTTGAGGGTAGTTTAGAGAGAACTCACCCATATTTTCTTCTCCCCTCCTGCTCCCTTCTTCGATCCTTTTTTTTCTCCCTGAATTTTCTCCGCTCATCGCGGTTGGGGATTTCCATCAGGATGCGACTAGGGGCAAGAGAGGAGTGGGCTTCAGTGCTCTACGGGTTAGGGTTGCAAAGAGGCTGTGGAGGAGTTGGATTTTCTTTGATTTGATCTTATCAATGATGATAACAAGACAAGAGAGTTGGTGGATGCCTGAGATCAAATGGGTTCGACAAATTGGAGATCTGAGAAGAGGTATGACAATTTTATTGTTATTTTATTTTATATTTCGTTTTTTACCCTAAAAAAATCAACAAAACTCATTTCTTTTTCCTTCCTAGGTCAATACCACTCCTCTACTCTCACCAAAATCCATTCCATCAACCATGCCTATGCCTCTTCCCTCAATAGGGGAAGATGAAACGAGAACAGTGATTGATTGGTAATGGAAGGTGTCAGAGTAGGTGAGGGACGGGAAAGGAGGGTATGGGATTGAGATCCATTTGAGAGAGGATGGAGGCTATAAAAGGGGAAGAGAGCAAGTCATTGAGCACAGGTTCCTCCTCTTGAGCAGCAACAAGACCAAGAACCATTAGGGGATTATTTGCTGTTATAGAGAAGGTATAACATATTTTACAGTTTTTTTTAAAAATTGGATTATGGTTCCTATGTTAACTTGCAAAAGCTATGATCGCATTTTAAATTTCTCGGCGCATTACAATTTGACTCCGAGCGAAATCATATAAAGATTGCTGCTTGCTTTCTTTAAGCATTGATTTTTTTTTTCGAGCAAATATTATTGAATCCATACTTGAATAGATATTTGTTTATGAGCATGAATCAATTAGTTTGAGTGGATCATGGTTAGTGTGTGTGCTCAACGGTCAACATAGTGGTTTGTAAAGAGATTTTTTTCCAGTTCTTGTTTTAATTCTCCAGAGCAAAATGTCCTGAAAATTTATTAACTAGAGAAAAGTTTCTAACTGATTTTTTTTTGCATTCAGTCTACTCTAAAATTGAATATATGCTATTATAAACTAACCACGAAAAAGAAAACAGAAGAGACACATCCATTTACAATTTTAGTTCAAATGCCAACTACATCCATGTAAAAAGCTAGACAGGGGGATTACTAGAGTAACATGAGGTAAAAAAGAGAAATTACAAGGTGTATCCTTTTTTTTCAATGCATGTTTTAGCTCTTCTAATGGAAGAGAGTTGAAAAAGTGCATTGTTTGGTATGATTCAGAGGCACAATAGTGAAGATTCTCCTGCAGATTTGGCTGAAATGTTTCATTGTTATTGAAATTTTATTGATTGTGCAAGTCCCAAAAGTTATTATTTAATTTGGTTGAATACTCTGACATACCAACGTTTGTTTTACTGAAATAACAACAGTTTGCAAGCTATGTAACTGCATTTCAGCATGATTCATTTATTAATTATTAATAAGCTCTGTTCATTCCTTTCGTATTAGTACGCTTGCAGTTTTTTTTGTTTGCACTACCAATAAGAGATTCTTTTCTATATTTTAGATTGCATAAAATCTTTTAGGCTAGAAAAATTATTTAATGAAGAAAATGAATAGGAGCCTAGCATTAAGACAAGCTAGAGCATGAGGAAGAAAGCCTAAGCTATTAATTAACACTTAAAAACAAACAACTATATGAACCTAAAATTACCATAGCATAATCGGCAACGATATTTTCAAATTAGGGGACTATCTTATGTACAGGCATACATAAAAGAGGACCACGAATGTGAATAGATGTGACATGTTAAATGTGATGCCCCAACTAAATTTTGCACATATGTTCTATAGGTGAATTGCAATTGTAATCAGTTATTTTAATGTTATACTAGAGAAAAAAGATCTTATACTATACCTTAGCAATGACAGTTACAGATGACTTCATAAAAATTTGAGTTCAGACTATTTATATATTCTAAAAGGTTTGCATGAAATTGAAGAGATTTAGTATGAATTTTCAAGTTTTTCAGGGATCTATCATAAAATTTTCAGAGTAATTTTATGTTGTTATCATACCTTTTGCACTATAGTGACATTCATTACCTTATTTTTATATTGTTATCGGTTCTTGTACTCTATTAGGTAATGTCTGAAAGACATTTTGTTTTATGTTACAGGTTCTCTTGTTTGTGTGCTTATGGTTTCTGATTTTCCTATATTCTTATGCAGGGATGCTCCTAATCCATTTCGGGGTGACTTAATTTATCATTATCTCTGGTTCAAATTTTCATTTGCAGGAAATATATGGTTGGTTAATTGCACTTGCAAAAGATGAGTGGATGAGTTTTTACAGGATATCTATAGGATTTTGAGTACATCACAATTGAGGTCCAATGTTACATAATGAGAGCTAATTCTGAAAATTATATTAGTCAAACCAAGAAGAAAGAGAAGGGGTACATGGTTTTTGTCATGAAGGGATTATCTGATATCTCGTCCTCCGATTCGTGTCATTGTATTTATAGGATTTTAAGTTAGAATACTTAGGTTCATAATCTTTTGCTTCTTAAGCATGAGAGTGAAAAGATTAGGGTGTGTATGGCTTTCATACGTTGTTTTGTAATATGACATCTATGAATTAGGTAAGACACCAGCCCTATCTCAACTAATATATCTGAAGTTTTGACTCAAATGTTAAATATGTTGTAGAATGCATGAACAATGTACAATATCTTTTATCAATATTGTTGAATGAAGTTATATTCTTGCATAATGTTGAATTTCCTTTCAATGTCTATATAGACAAATCTATTTCTCAATTGGTTAAATAGGTTTAGATTATTCTATTTCCCCCGCGTCACGCGGGGGTATTTGCTAGTCTATTCTAAAGCAACAACACGTCCCACATCATTTAAGATTTCTCATTTGAGCCCCACCTCTTCCTTGATATAAATTCCAAACAAAAAACAAAAACAAAAACAGGTAACCTCAAATTGAGCAGCATAGGTAACCTCAAATTGAGCAGCATAGGAAAGAACCCCCCCCCAACAACTCTCCTTGATCAGTGCCCAGATCCCACCTGCCCCCTTCCTCCCACTTTTATATTACAAAACAGTCTAAACTTTTCCCAAATAATTAACACATCTCTTTTGATCATTCTTTTCCTCCCTTTTTATTTAATATATAATGAACGAATCCCCTGTCACTTCTTCCACTCTCACCCAATGGCGGCATCCTCAACTTCCACCCTCTACTTCTCCGTCCGTTCACTCTCGCCCAAAAATTTAGTCCCACATCGGAAATCACTCACAATAATGAACTCTTCTTCAACTTCAACATCAGTCGCGTTGAACCTCAGCTTCGACACCCTGAAGCAAACGTTTCCCGTCGACGTTTGTCAAGCAGAGGGCCGTCCTCTTGACGTCCCGTTAATTGCTCCGTTTACTATTGCTTCTTCGAGGCTTGACGCCGTTAATAACGTCGCCGTTAGGATCGAGTTGAGGAATGGGTCGGTTGGTTGGGGCGAGGCGCCGGTTCTGCCGTCGGTCACCGCCGAGGACCAGCCGCTTGCCCTTCAGAAGACGGCAGACACGTGTCGGTTCCTTGTTGGGAGTGGGCCCATGACGCTTGGGTTGGTTTTGGAGGAGACCGGGCGTGTTTTGCCCGGACATGGATTCGCTTCTGTGAGTTCTTTTGTTTAATTTATTATTTATTTATTTATTTTGATTTGCACCTTGCTTTTTTAAAAATATTTTTATTTCTTTAGCCCTCTTTCTTTGTGATATTGCAACCTATGCATATAATTAGACATGCATTTGTCATCTTTCAATATATACTAGTATACACACGTATGCTGCACGCATGCATTTGGTTTAAGAAATTATATTTTATATTATTGATTCTTAAATATGTACTTTTGATATAATATTTACTTATGGTACAATTATTCTCAATATATCATGCACGAAAGTTACAAATACCACTAAAATAAAAATTAATATTAAATGTCTAGTATCTTGTTGGAATATCAAAAATTGTTATTAGATGCAAATTACAAAAGCTATAATAGCAAAATGGAATCACAATTGATATAAAGATATTGTTTAAATAAATTAGTTCATGGGAATTGTATAAGTCAATTTTTAATCCAAATTAAAGAATCTCAATCAAGCGACAAATTAATCTGGATTTCATATAAGAAATCAAAATTTTATGCAATTAATCAAATATTGTTAGAAAGCAGAGCAAATCAAGAGAAAAGGATATTTGTATTCATTGGTATGGTAGTCTATATATACAATATGAGTAGCATCATTCTTCTATTCTACCCATGTGGGACTAAACAAAAGAGCTATCTATTCTATATTTAACACCCCTCAAACGCAATTGGGTTAACCAATGGTAGTTTGTCAAGAAGAAATAAATATCGTTTTATAGTATGGGCTTTAGTGAATAGATCTGCTAGCTGAAGATCAGTATTGACATAGGGAGTGAGATTGCGCCAAAGATGATGTCGAGTGAAGTGATAGTCAATCTCTATGTGCTTCGGCGCTCATGAAATACGATTGCGGGCTATTTTGATGGGGCTCATGTTGTCACAATGGAGAGGAGTGGCTATCTATTCTATATTTGACAAATATATCATATATATGTTTGTGTATTTCGATTTACTCAATGAATAGAAGATAGATAGTCAATATGTTTTATTAGTTAATCTTTTGTAGCCTAAAGTTGATAGGAACGAAAAACTTATTTGTGATTAATCAAAAGAAGACAAATAAAGTTTTATGATTCAACGTAATTATTAACAAAAGAACATAAAAGATGCTTAATAGAGGTAAGAAAATCAAAAGGACAAGAAACATTAAAAGCGTTGGAGAAGTACCTCTGAACTTAAAGTGCATATGAACCTAGTAATTAGTTAAGAATTAAATCATGAATATATCTAATGAACAAGAAAGCAGAACTTATGACCTATGTTCAAAAGAAAAAGCACAATTTATGATAAATAACACAAAATGCTCTTTACAACATTGTGCGAGGGGAAAAAATCTTTAAATAGCTTTTCATAAACTCTAAAAATAAGATCATACATTCTTTCGAAGTATTAAAATATCAATAAGAATCATACCCAATCCACAGAAAAAAGGTACATACTGAAAACGACCTTTGGTTCCCAAATCAAATTTATACACTCTTAAATATCAAGACTTTCAAATAATAATCTTCCTATAATTTATTATCCTTCTCTTTTCAAGGATTCAAGAGACAAAACACAAATCAAAAGCTACAAATTGAACATGGGACATAGTTTTCAACTCCATAAAAAATAAATCTTTAAGTCTACAAACCATTTGACAAATATTATCCAATGTATGCACATGCGCATTACATACACAAGCTACATACACTATAAGCCATTTGACAAACTTTTCATATAACATATTTTAGAAACCATTATGTTGGTGTAGGAATTTGGCTTAGTAGGTAATGTGGTGGGTTGAAGAGAATAGATGACCTATAGATGAAAAAGAGGTTATGTAAAGGAAAATGAAAGAGTGGTTAGTTAATTGGATCCATAACATATGCATTTAATTAAATAAGCTATAAAATCTTTAAGAGCCTAAGAAACTAATTAAATATGGAATCTTTAAGAACCTAAGAAACTAATTAAATCTTATTATTATGATGATTTTTAATCAATTTAACTCAATTTAATTTAAGACTCATTGAATGAGACTTTGAGATAATTTAATTAAAAAATAAAATAATTAAAATAGAGGGGTAAAAGGGCAATCAAAAGTTTTAGCACCCCAATCCTCTTTTATATGTAGTATAGATATAGATATATATAAATAGATTAGGATTTTATGTCTATTAATCGAAAATCCTACCATCACTTATTTTTGGACCCATGTACTTCGACCGCCTCTTAAACCTAAAATTAATGCCAAAAGCTATTATATTAGGATGGTTGGTATGCAACACTGCTCCCCTAGTTGCCATGTGGACTAAGGTTTAGTTATTCCACGGTGATCACGGATCCTACTTATGGGTTTACGATTGTAGAACAAAAAGACAGGTTAACCCCAAATGTTAGATGATGCACGAAATTGGATATTAGTCTCGTGAATAATTGAGCTATACTCACAAATTATTAGAGGCATTCTTCCCTCAATCCGGTCGCAACGAGGTGATTCAACGTGCCTCGGATAACTACTAAGAAACAAAACTCTAGTTCATTCAAGTGAAAAGTACATAAAATTAAGTCCTATAATTCTCAAGAATCACTTAACGCACGGATGTTGATATACATCGACCATTGATAGCTTTGTCGTTCTCACACTTAAATATATTGATCGTATTACGACAAGTGACAGCGGTGGTTGTGCGATACTCTAAAACTATGGAATCTAAAACCCTCTAAGAGTATGGAATCTCTCAATACTTGAGAGTTTCAGATCTATACGTGATTGTTGGTACGACCGCGAAACGCCGAGAGAAACCACCGCAAACGAAAAGCCGGGCAAAAACACAATAAAAGAGTAAAGACCACGAGATTTCGTGGTTGACAAGTTGCCTACGTCCACGAGGTAAGGAGGGGGATTTTCACTAATAGAAAGAGAGAATACAAATTAGGATTACAAGTTCTCACAAAGAAACCCTAAAAACAAACCTCTCAATCTCTCCAAAGATGCACTAAAACCCTCTCAAAGGCTGCTCCAAAACGTGCTTGAAACTTACCCTAACAATCAGGTTAGGGGTTATTTATAACCTCTAAGCGAATTGGGTTTAAAACCACCCTAATCAGACCCGCTGGACCGCCTGATTAGTCGCATCACGACTCATATTAGTCGACTAATGCATCGTAGATTAGTCGACTACAATACGCATTAGTCGACTACCGCACTCCAACGCAGAAACACACCTTCGCCGTTTACGTAGTCGACTACAACTCATATTAGTCGACTACTCGGCCCTGTTCAAAAACTTGCTTTCATGCGCTACAGTAGTCGACTACAATGCCTAGTAGTCGACTCATCAACCTCAAAAACTGTCTTGTGCATGTTTTGTGCATGTTCTACAATTCTCCACCTCGCACATCATTTGATTCACCTCAAATTTTGGACGAACACCAAGAACACCAAGAACATCTAGAGATCTCCATCGACCAATCCGTGCCAATTCGCCACTACACCGCTGACGCTTCACGCATCCTCCAGGGATCAAGCTCTTTTCAAGGATTCAAGAGACAAAACACAAATCAAAAGCTACAAATTGAACATGGGACATAGTTTTCAACTCCATAAAAAATAAATCTTTAAGTCTACAAACCATTTGACAAATATTATCCAATGTATGCACATACGCATTATACACAAGCTACATACACTATAAGCCATTTGACAAACTTTTCATATAACATATTTTAGAAACCATTATGTTGGTGTAGGAATTTGGCTTAGTAGGTAATGTGGTGGGTTGAAGAGAATAGATGACCTATAGATGAAAAAGAGGTTATGTAAAGGAAAATGAAAGAGTGGTTAGTTAATTGGATCCATAACATATGCATTTAATTAAATAAGCTATAAAATCTTTAAGAGCCTAAGAAACTAATTAAATATGGAATCTTTAAGAACCTAAGAAACTAATTAAATCTTATTATTATGATGATTTTTAATCAATTTAACTCAATTTAATTTAAGACTCATTGAATGAGACTTTGAGATAATTTAATTAAAAAATAAAATAATTAAAATAGAGGGGTAAAAGGGCAATCAAAAGTTTTAGCACCCCAATCCTCTTTTATATGTAGTATAGATATAGATATATATAAATAGATTAGGATTTTATGTCTATTAATCGAAAATCCTACCATCACTTATTTTTGGACCCATGTACTTCGACCGCCTCTTAAACCTAAAATTAATGCCAAAAGCTATTATATTAGGATGGTTGGTATGCAACACTGCTCCCCTAGTTGCCATGTGGACTAAGGTTTAGTTATTCCACGGTGATCACGGATCCTACTTATGGGTTTACGATTGTAGAACAAAAAGACAGGTTAACCCCCAAATGTTAGATGATGCGAAATTGGATATTAGTCTCGTGAATAATTGAGCTATACTCACAAATTATTAGAGGCATTCTTCCCTCAATCCGGTCGCAACGAGGTGATTCAACGTGCCTCGGATAACTACTAAGAAACAAAACTCTAGTTCATTCAAGTGAAAAGTACATAAAATTAAGTCCTATAATTCTCTCGGCAATCTTAACACAGATGTTGATATACATCGACCATTGATAGCTTTGTCGTTCTCACACTTAAATATATTGATGCGTATTCTCGACAAGTGACAAATGTGTAGTTGTCCGATACTCTAAAACTATGGAATCTAAAACCCTCTAAGAGTATGGAATCTCAATACTTCGAGAGTTTCAGATCTATACGTGATTGTTAGGCCGGACCGCTGAAACGCCGAGAGAAACCACCGCAAACGTAAAAGCCCGTGCAAAACACAATAAAAGAGTAAAGACACGAGATTTACGTGGTTCGCAAGTTGCCTACGCCCACGGGTAAGGAGGGGATTTTCACTAATAGAAAGAGAATACAAATTAGGATTACAAGTTCTCACAAAGAAACCCTAAAACAAACCTCTCAATCTCTCCAAGATGCACTAAAACCCTCTCAAAGGCTGCTCCAAAACGTGCTTGAAACTTACCCTAACAATCGTTAGGGTTATTTATAGCCTCTAAGCGAATGGGTTTAAAACCAATTCCTAATCGACCTGCTGGACCGCCAGATTAGTCGACTACAACTCATATTAGTCGACTAATGCATCAGATTAGTCGACTACAATGCAGTTAGTCGACTACTTCGGACCAGCGAGAAACACACCTTTCATGCGTTTACGGTGTAGTCGACTACAACTCATATTATCGACTACTTTGTTCCTGAAAAAAACGCTTTCGCATGCGCTGCGGTGTGATGCATTACAATGCCTAGTAGTCATTCTTGAACACGCAAAAGCTGCTGTGCATGTTTTGTGCATGTTCTACAATTCTCCACCTCGTACATCATTTGATTCACCTCAAATTTTGGACTAACACCAAGAACACCAAGAACATCTAGAGATCTCCATCGACCAATCGGGCCAATCCGGTACAGTCCTACCGCGGCGCCTCGTATATCCACCGGGATCAAGCTCATCGTAGTTCACCTCAAATCATCTCCACCTTACCCATTACCGCCCCGAAGGGCCATGCCCTCTTGGGCAAATCAACACGGATTGATATGAAGCAAGTCTAAGCAATGCTTAAACTTACTACCTGTGACCACCTTGGTTAACATGTCCGCGGGATTCTCATTCGTGTGCACCTTCATGAGAGAAATATCACCTTCCTCTATAACATCCCGCACAAAATGATACGACATCGATATGCTTGGTACGAGCATGATGAACTGATTCTTCGCCAAGTGAATTGCACTCACGGTATCACACCACAAGTTCACGTTCTCTGCTCAATCCCCAAATCATCTAGAAGACCCCACAACCACAATGCTTCCTTCACTCCTCTCGCCATGGCCATGTACTCGGCCTCGTAGTAGAAAGTGCCCGCGCCCTGTAACATCGACGCCAACTAACCGAGCTCCATGTATCTTAAATACATAACCCGATAGTAGATCGCCGTCATCGGTCCTTGCTAATCGAGTCCACAAACCCGTCAATCGACATGTTTCTCCACCAAAACAGACCATTATCAAGCGTACCCTTTAAGTACGGACACTTCCACTTGCTTCCGGTCGCCTTTCGGATTAAGCCATGAATCTGGCGGCCACACTAACCGCCAGGAAATATCTCGCATGTACACACCATTGCATACATTAAACCGCCAACTGCACTAGCATAGAACACGCTCCATGTGCTTCTCTTCAGTAGTGGGAGATTGATTACCGAGAAAGCCTAAAGTGTGGAGCCAATGGAGTCACCACCGACTTAGCACTTTGCATCCCGAACCTCGCGATCACCCGCTCTATGTAGCCGACTCAAGAACAATCGTCGATTCGCGCTCTCTTCTAATCTCCATACCCGGTATTTTCCTAGCGGCACCCATGTCCTTCATCTCGAACTCTTCACCAAGTTGAGATTTCAACCTATCTCCTGAAGCTTCAGAATGTAAACACAACAATCATGATAAGCCGGGAAAACCCATGCTTCAGCATGAAGGAGTCAAATCGCTTGTACCACTGTCGGGGAGATTGCTTTAATCCATACAGTGACTTCCTCAAACGACACACATGATTCTCCTTATCCTCAACCTTGTAGCCCTCAGGTTGATGCATGTAGATCTCTTCATCCAAGTCTCGTGCAAGAGGCTGTTTTAACATCGAGTTGATCCAGCTCAAAATCACCATGAGCAACAATACTCAATAGCACCCGAATAGAAGTGTGTTTCACCACCGGAGAAAATATCTCATTGTAATCCACACCCTCTCTTTGTGCAAAACCCTTAGCCACTAGCCTCGCCTTGTATCTTACACCACCGAGCTCTGAAAGATCTTCCTTTCTTTTATACACCCACTTACAACCAATAGCTTTTCTTCCTACGGGCAATGGGACCACCTCCCATGTTTGGTTCTTCAGAAGAGATTCCATCTCTTCCTCCATCGCCGAAACCAACTCTCACTATCCTTGTCCGAATAGCTTCCTTGAAGGAGCCGTCCTCCTCCACCCAGAGTCGCGTATTCAACCATATTAGCACGCCCGTAGTGCTTGAGGGGTTGATCGGCCCCGGCTTGATGCACAGCTGTATGCTTTCGCTTTGGCCTAGTGGAAGCCAAATCCCTCGGCTGCTTTGTTGTTGTAGTGCTGTGTATTTTCTGAACCTCCTCTGCTCCAAGCTCATCATCTGACTTCCACTTGAGCACGATTAGAACCTAGTTGGTCTTTAGGTTCTATTTCAATAACCGAGACTTAGAAGTCTCCCGTCATAACACCATCATCCTTGGGCCCTAGCAATCATGGATTTCTCATCAAAGGTAACATCCTGTGACCACCTTGGTTAACATGTCGCGGGATTCTCATTCGTGTGCACCTTCATGAGAGAAATATCACCTTCCTCTATAACATCCCGCACAAAATGATACCGACATCGATATGCTTGGTACGAGCATGATGAACCTGATTCTTCGCCAAGTGAATTGCACTGATCGTCACACCACAAGTTCACGTTCTCCGCCAATCCCCAAATCATCTAGAAGACCCCACAACCACAATGCTTCCTTCACTCCTCTCGCCATGGCCATGTACTCGGCCTCGTAGTAGAAAGTGCCATCAGAGTCTGTAACATCGACGCCAACTAACCGAGCTCCATGTATCTTAAATACATAACCAGAGTAGATCGCCGCTATCCAGACGCTCGCATAATCGAGTCCACAAACCCGCTAACTGGCATGTTTCTCCACCAAAAACACGCACTGATCAATCGCACTTTAAGTACTGAGGACCCACTTCATCGCTTCCTGCCGCCTTTCCTTGATTCGCCATGAATCACGGACACACAACCGCCTGCGAAATATCGGCGCGGTACACCATTGCATACATTAAACCGCCAACCGCACTAGCATAGGGAACACGCTCCATGTGCTTCTCTTCAGTAGTGGGAGATTGATTACCAGCCTAAAGTGTGGAGCCAATGGAGTCACCACCGACTTAGCACTTTGCATCCCAACCTCGCGACACCGCTTCTATGTAGCCCTTCGACTCAAGAACAATCGTCGATTCGCGCTCTCTTCTAATCTCCATACCCGTATTTTCCTAGCGGCACCCATGTCCTTCATCTCAACTCTTCACCAAGTTGAGATTTCAACTATTCTCGCAAGCTTCCGGTGTAAACACAACAATCATGATCGCCGGAAAACCCATGCTTCAAAGATGAAGGAGTCAACGCTTGTACCACGGGCTCTGTGAGATTGCTTTAATCCATACAAGGATTTCAAACGACACACATGATTCTCCTTATCCTCAACCTTGTAGCCCTCAGGTTGATGCATGTAGATCTCTTCATCCAAGTCTCCGCGGCAAGAAGGCTTGCTTAACATCGAGTTGATCCGACTCAAAATCACCATGAGCAACAATACTCAATAGCACCCGAATAGAAGTGTGTTTCACCACCGGAGAAAATATCTCATTGTAATCCACACCCTCTCTTTGTGCAAAACCTTAGCCACTAGCCTCGCCTTGTATCTTACACCACCGAAGCTCAAAGATCTTCCTTTCTTTTATACACCCACTTACAACCAATAGCTTTTCTTCCTACGGGCAATGGGACCACCTCCCATGTTTGTTCTTCCGAAGAGATTCCATCTCTTCCTCCATCGCAGCCCAACCAACTCTCACTATCCTTGTCCCGAATAGCTTCCTTGAAGGAGACCGCTCGCCCTCCTCCACCGAGAGTGCGTGATTCAACCATATTAGCACGCCCATAGTGCTTCAGGGTTGATCAGCCTTCAAGATTCACAGTATGCTCGCTTTGGCCTAGTGGAAGCCAAATTATCCTCGAGTGGCCGTTGTTAGTGCTCGGTATTTTCCTCGCCGAACCTCCTCCCCGCCAAGCTCATCATCTACCGACTTCCCACTTGAGCACGATTAGAACCTAGTTGGTCTTTAGGTTCTATTTCAATAACCCGAGACTTAGAAGTCTCCCACCATAACACCATCATCCTTGGACGCCCTAGCAATCATGGATTTCTCATCAAAGGTAACATCCTGTGACCACGAACTTTGAATCTTCCGTACACCAAAAGCGATAGCCTTTACGCCCTTTGCATATCCCAAGAATATTTTGCCTCGCTGGCTGCTTTCGCTGACGGATAGTAGGCGGTACATCCAAAATTTCGAGCCTATCAACTGCGATGTTCTCTCGACCACACCCTATGTGTATCACCATCCAATGTCGAATGTGGTGAACGGTTCACAATGTAACAAGTCAGTAGCCACCGCCGCTTCACCATTCGCTGCCCAATCTCGCATAAGATCGCGATACTCATCGCTTTCTCCCGCAAGATTCGTTCGCCTCTCCGCGACCCCATTCTGCCGGGTGTAGACTCGACGCCCGGGGTCGAACAATTCCCTCCGATCACAGAACCTCAGCACCATCTGTATAATTGCATGCGCATCGATCTCGCCGCCTTCAATTTCTTTCCGCCCCGTTCTCAACCATTGTTCTCCACTTCTTGAATGTCTCGAACACCTCATTCTTGTGCTTCGTAGTAATCCAAGCATACCTAGAATAATCATCTATAAACAGACATAATACTGAACCACCTTAGAAGTGGTTTGAGCCGACTCAAACATCCGTGTGCACATAATCTAGTATCCCTCTGCTTTTAGACTTGCTTCTAAACAACCTCGTGACTTTCCATACACACAATCCTCGCGAAAATCCATGCTAGGTTCCTTCAGATTCTTCTTGCCAGACCTCTTTACCGCGTAACTAGACCTTTCTCCGACATATGCCCAAGCCTATGCCATAACCGTGTGCTCACATGGGTTCCATCTCTTCCTCCATCGCAGCCCAACCAACTCTCACTATCCTTGTCCCGAATAGCTTCCTTGAAGGAGACCGCTCGTCCTCCTCCACCGAGAGTGCGTATTCAACCATATTAGCACGCCCATAGTGCTTCAGGGTTGATCAGCCCCGCCTTCAAGACCGCTATGCTGCCGCTTTGGCCTAGTGGAAGCCAAATTATCCTCGAGTCAGCCGTTGTTGTAGTGCCTCGTAGCTGAACTCCTCCTCCCCGCCAAGCTCATCATCTACCGACTTCCCACTTGAGCACGATTAGAACCTAGTTGGTCTTTAGGTTCTATTTCAATAACCCGAGACTTAGAAGTCTCCCAGCCATAACACCATCATCCTTGGGCCCTAGCAATCATGGATTTCTCATCAAAGGTAACATCCCTGCCGACCACTTAACTTTGAATCTTCCGTACACCAAAAGCGATAGCCTTTACGCCTTTTGCATATCCCAAGAATATTGCCTTTTCGCCCTCGCTAAGCTTTCGCTGACGGATAGTAGGCGGTACATCCAAAATTTCGAGCCTATCATAATCGCATGCTCTCGACCACACCCTATGTGTATCACCATCCAATGTCGAATGTGGTGAACGGTTCACAATGTAACAAGTCAGTAGCCACCGCCGCTTCACCATTCGCTGCCCAATCTCGCATAAGATCGCATACTCCTTCGCCCGCAAGATTCGCTCGCCTCACACCCCATTCTCGCGTGGTGTAGACTCGACTGCCCGTTGTCGAACACCTCCCGACCGAACTCCTTGAAAGCACCATCGTATACTGCATGCCGTTATCGGATCTCGGCGTCTTCAATTTCTTTCTGTCTGTTCTCAACCATTGTTCTCCACTTCTTGAATGTCTCGAACACCTCATTCTTGTGCTTGAGAAAGTAAATCCAAGCATACCTAGAATAATCATCTATAAACGAGACATAATACTGAACCACCTTAGAAGTGGTTTGAGCGGACCCCAAACATCCGTGTGCACATAATCTAGTATCCTCTGCTCTTAGACTTGCTTCTCGGCCGAACCGTGTGACTTTCCATACACACAATCCTCGCAAAAATCCATGCTAGGTTCCTTCGATTCTTCAGACCCTCTTTACCAAGCGAACTAGACCCTTCTCGACATATGCCCAAGCCGCCTATGCCATAACCGTGTGCTCACATGGGTCTCCACCACTTCTTCAGCTTCCAACCACAGATCTCCTCGCCACCGTCGTGCACGAGAGTATATAGATTACCGTGGACGAACACCCTTCATCACTACTAAGGAACCACGAACAACCTTCTTCACTCCGTTTTCCGTCACAATCCGCAACCACCGAGTCCAAAGCACCAAGCGAGATAAGATTCTTCCGCAAGTCGGGAACATGCCTCACATCCGTCAAGGTTCGAACCACTCCATCATGCATCTTGATTTTGATATTACCTAGCCCCTTTGTTTTACAAGCATGGTTATTCCCCATCAATACAGCTTCCACCATCAATGCCTCGTAGGTAGTAAACCACTTCCTATTTGGACACATATGGTAAGAGCAACCGAATCAAGTATCCACTTCCCCGAGATATCCTCGCCACCGCGGACGACATAGCACTCCTTATCGCTCCCTTCCTCAAACGAAGCTCGCTTCTTCCTTGCCCTCTCTCCTCTCAGTCTTGTTGTTGTTCTTCTTTCCACCTACTCTCTTATTTGGACAGTCGACTTTGAAATGCCCAGCTTCACCGCACTTGAAACATCCTTTTCCCGCAAGAGGTCTTGATTTAGATCTAGACTTTCCTCCCTTGCCTTTTCCTCGCTCATTGCTCCTTCCTCTTGCCAAGCAGTCCTGCGCTTGTTCCTTGTTACCACCGTGGCCATGTCACTAGTTGCGATCTTCGAAGTTCGTCCGCTAGAAGTGCCGTTCTAGTCTCATCCATCTTCAATTTTTCTCCCACAAGCATCGATATTTGCACCAGGTTCTCATAAGACTTGGCGAGAGCAGTAGTAGAAGCGCCTGATCCTCGTCTTCTATTTTAACATCTATGTCTTTCAAATCTGATATGATCCTATCAAACTTGTTGATGTGTTCCCGGATTGATGAGCCCTCCTCCATCTTGCAAGTATACAATTTGGATTTTAAGTAGATCCGGTTAGTTAGACTCTTCGTCATGAAGGTACCCTCTAACTTCTTCCACCGCCTTGGCCGTTTCCTCTCCATCTACCAAGAAAGCTACATCCCTCTCAAGGCATAGGATAATCGACGCCCGTGCTTCCAGATCCAACTCCTCCCAATCCTCATCAGACATATCCTTGTTCTTCTTCTCCTTTCCATCCAAAGCCTTGTGCAATTTTTGCGAAATTAGAAAGTTTTTCATCTGCATCCTCCAATAGGAAAAGTCGTTTTTCCCATTGAACCTTTCAATCTCGAATTTTCCCACTTTGGTGATCTCTTGGTTGACACCATCCTCTGTTTGTCTTCGTGAATCCGCTTCTCTCGTGAATCACCGAACACCCCTCAAATTAGAAATTACACCACTTCCAATCGAACAATAGCTCGATACCAATTGTTGGCAGGGACCGCGAAACGCCGAGAGAAACCACCGCGAAACGAAAAGCCCGTGCAAAACACAATAAAAGAGTAAAGACGAGATTTACGTGGTTCGGCAAGTTGCCTACGCCCACGGGTAAGGAGGGGATTTTCACTAATAGAAAGAGAGAATACAAATTAGGATTACAAGTTCTCACAAAGAAACCCTAAAACAAACCTCTCAATCTCTCCAAAGATGCACTAAAACCCTCTCAAAGGTCGCCCAAAACGTGCTTGAAACTTACCCTAACAATCGGGTTAGGGGTTATTTATAGCCTCTAAGCGAATTGGGTTTAAAACCAATTCCTAATCGCATCTGGACCGCCCTGATTAGTCGAATACGTACCATATTAGTCGACTAATGCATCAGAGATTAGTCGACTACAATACAGTTAGTCGACTACCGGTTCTTGAGAAACACACCTTTACGTGGTTTACGGTGTAGTCGACTACAACTCATATTAGTCGACTACTCGGTTCGGCAGAAAAACTTGCTTTCATGCTTTCTGTTAGTAATTACAATGCCTAATGATAAATCCCGAACACTGCGAAAAGCTGCTTGTGCGTGTTTTGTCGTATTCTGATGATCCAATTATTGATGTTTGTATTTCTACACTCAACCCCGACAAAGAATTGATACCAATAACACCGACCAGACTAATCTTTTCCAAACTACTCTCATGCGCAAAAGAAAGAACAGACTCCACACTTTTATCTCTTAAAAGTCTGTGACTAGTTTGAGGAAAGTAGCCGGGCATCCTTTACCCGTGTCATATTGGCTCCATCAGAAAACCCCAAACAAAACCAAAATATATAAAACAAAAGCATACGTAGAGCGGCATAGTAAGAACAGCACCTGAACATTTCACTCTCACCCAATGCCATCATCACCAGCTTCTTCCACTCTCCATCTCTCCGCTCCTCTACTCTTCTCCAAAAAAATAGTCCCACATCGGAACCTCACAATAACAAACTCCTCTTCAGCTTCGGCATCTGTGGGCTTCCATAGCCTGAAGCAAACGTTTTCCGTCGACGTCAGTCGTGCGGAGGGCCGCCCTCTCAACGTCCCGCTTATTGCCCCCTTCACTATCGCCTCTTCGAGGCTTGACACCGTCAATAACGTTACTGTTCGGATCGAGTTGAGGGATGGGTCAGTTGGTTGGGGCGAGGCGCCGGTGCTGCCGTCAGTCACCGCCGAGGACCAGCCGGTTGCCCTTGAGAAGGCCTCTGACACGTGTCGGTTTCTTGTTGGGAGTGAGACTGTGAGGTTGGGGTTGGCGTTGCAGGAGATCGGGCGTGTTTTGCCGGGACATGGATTGGCCTCTGTGAGTTCTTTCATCTGGGCTACTTCCATATTAGGCCCTCAAATCTTTCATATTTTGATAGTAGTGTCTCTTAATTAGTGATTGAAATTGCTATAGTTTTTTTTTTTCTCCCAAATCATATAAATGTTTGAATCTAGTTCCTCAGTTACAAAATTTCATACAATCTGTAAATCATGTTTTTTTTGTGTATGTGTGTGTGAGAAACATTGGCTTAGTACCAGCTAAGTAAACCCCAGCATCTGGATCCTCCCTTTCGCAGTCCACACTCAAGTGAATAGCATAGTTGTTGCAATGCGTAATGATTAGAAATTAAGGATAGATATGCCGTAGACATAGATCGACCCTTGACCTTTTGAGCCAAGACCCCAAGTCCCAACCAAGGTATCTGTCAACCATGGTTGGGTTCCTACGTAATTTAAAGATGTGCAATTACCAAACTATCCTCGCTAGATAACTCCAGTGTCCCAACGTCAGTTTCCCGATCTCTCTGGTTCCCACTTTTATCTTTTGAGAGAGGTGAATCGTCTAGAAAATCAACACCAAAATCTTTCTCTATCTCTTCTCAAATCAGATTTGGATTTGTATAAAAGGTAGGCAACACAAGGAAAGAACAAAAAGACAAAAAAAAGAAGGAAGAAAATTAAAAGAAAGGGGAACAGCAACAAGGTTCGTCTTTTCTTGTTGATGATGTCATATTGATTTGTCTTATTTTGGCAGTCATTGTCTTGATTAGTTTGCCTTCCCACTTTCATTAACTTAAACGCCAAAATGAATCAAATTAGTAACACATAAATGATTCATTATCAATTATGTAATAGGTCTAAAATAATCATTATACCAACTCATAAGAAACAGAACACTAACCATACAATATATGCAGACTTTTAAAACGAGCAATCAATCAATCAGTTCAACTTATGCAGCCGTCAATAGTCCCTTGTCCAAAAAGCTCTGAAGTGGATCCCATCCTGTAGAACATGCACAAAACATGCAAAGACAAATAGGTTCAAGAATAATTACTAAAGATCAGAAGTCCACTGTAATCAGTAGCGCATGCAGCAAGTTTCGGTGGAACCGAAAGTAGTCGACTAATATGAGTTGTAGTCGACTAATCGGTATTGTAGTCGACTAATCGGTATTGTAGTCGACTAATCGGTATTGTAGTCGACTAATCGGTATTGTAGTCGACTAATCTGATGCATTAGTCGACTAATATGAGTTGTAGTCGACTAATCAAGCGATTCAAAACGGGTCTAATTAGGAATTGGTTTTAAACCCAATTCGCTTAGAGGTTATAAATAACCCCTAACCCGATTGTTAGGTAAGTTTCAAGCACGCTTTGGAGCACTTTGAGAGGGTTTAGTGCATCTTTGGAGAGGAGATCTTTGGAGAGTTTGAGAGGTTTGTTTTAGGGTTTCTTTGTGAGAACTTGTAATCCTAATTTGTATTCTCTTTCTATTAGTGAAAATCCCCTCCTTACCCGTGGGCGTAGGCAAATTGTCGAACCACGTAAATCTCGTGGTCTTTACTCTTTTATTGTGTTTTTGCTTCGCTTGTGGTGGTTTCTCTCGACGGTTCGCGGTCCGCTACCAACAATTGGTATCGAGCTATTGTTCGATTGGAAGTGGTGTAATTTCTAATTTGAGGGGTGTTCGGTGATTCCCGAGAGAAGCGGATTCACGAAGACAAACAGAGGATGGCGCCAACCAAGAATCACCAAAGTGGGAAAATTCGAGATTGAAAAGTTCAATGGGAAGAACGATTTTTCTTATGGAGGATGCGATGAAAACTTTCTAATTTCGCAAAAATTGCACAAGACTTTGGATGGAAAGGAGAAGAAGAACAAGGATATGTCCGATGAGGATTGGGAGGAGTTGGATCCGAAGCACGGGCCGATTATCCTATGCCTCGAGAGGGATGTAGCTTTCGGTAGATGGAGAGGAAACGGCCATGCATGTGGAAGAAGTTAGAGGGTACCTTCATGACTAAGAGTCTAACTAACCGATCTACTTAAAATCCAAATTGTATACTTGCAAGATGGAGGAGGGCTCATCAATCCGAACACATCAACAAGTTTGATAGGATCATATCGATTTGAAAGACATAGATGTTAAAGTAGGAGACGAGGATCAGCGCTTACTACTGCCTCGCCAAGTCTTATGAGAACCTGGTGCAAACACTGAGGCTTGTGGGAGAAAATCTGAAGATGGATGAGACTAGAACGGCACTTCTAGCGGACGATCTTCGGAAGACTGCAACTAGTGACATGGCCACTGGCGGTAACAGGGAACAAGCGCAGGGATTGTTTGCAAGAGGAAGGAGCAATGAGCGAGGAAAAGGCAAGGGAGGAAAGTCTAGATCTAAATCAAGACCTCTTGCGGGAAAAGGATGTTTCAAGCGCGGTGAAGCCGGCATTTCAAAGTCGACCGTCCAAATAAGAGAGTAGGTGGAAAGAAGAACAACAACAAGACCGAGAGGAGAGAGGGCAAGGAAGAGGCGAAGCCACGCTTCGGAGGAAGGGAGCCAGAAGGAGTGCTATGTCGCCACGCGTGGCGAGGAGATCTCCGGAAGTGGATACTTGATTCGGTTGCTCTTACCATATGTGTCCAAATAGGAAGTGGTTTACTACCTACGAGGCATTGATGGGGAACTGTATTGATGGGGAATAACCATGCTTGTAAAACAGTGGGCTAGGTAATATCAAAATCAAGATGCATGATGGAGTGGTTCGAACCTTGACGGATGTGAGGCATGTTCCCGATTTGCGGAAGAATCTTATCTCGCTTGGTGCTTTGACCGTGGTTGCGGATTGTGACGAAAACGGAGTGAAGAAGGTTGTTCGTGGTTCCTTAGTAGTGATGAAGGGTGTTCGCCACGGTAACCTATATACTCTCTCGTGCACGGTGACAGGAGATGCAGCGGTTGGAATTGAAGGAAGTGGTGGAGACCCATGTGAGCACACGGTTATGGCATAGGCGGCTTGGGCATATGTCGAGAAGGGTCTAGTTCGCTGGTAAAGAGGGTCTGGCCAAGAATCAAGGAACCTAGCATGGATTTTGCGAGGATTGTGTGTATGGAAAGTCACACGGTCAAGTTTCAACAAAGAAGTCTAAGAGCGAGGGATACTAGATTATGTGCACACGGATGTTTGGGGTCCGGCTCGGACAACTTCCAAGGGTGGTTCCGTGTATTATGTCTCGCTTATTGATGATTATTCTAGGTATGCTTGGATTTATTTTCTCAAGCACAAGAATGAGGTGTTCGAGACATTCAAGAAGTGGAGAACAATGGTTGAGAACAGACAGAAAGAAATTGAAGACGCCGAGATCCGATAACGCATGCAGTATACGATGGTGCTTTCAAGGAGTTCGCGGATCGAGGGAATTGTTCGACACCGACGTCAGTCTACACCACGCAGTAATGGGGTCGCGGAGAGATCGAACCAACACCGGGAAAAGCAAAGGAGTATGCGATCTTATGCGTGATCGGGCAACGAATGGGGGCGTAAGCTGCTGGCTGGCTTACTTATTATTGTGAACCGCTCACCACATTCGACATTGATGGTGATACACCCTATGTGGTGGTCGTGAGCATGCAGATTATGGGCTCGTAATTCTGGATGTACCTACTATCACGCCAATCCAGGGAAAGCTTGACGCTGAGCCAAGAAGGCAATATTCTGGGATGCAAGCATGAAAGGCTATCGCTTTGGTGTACGGAAGATTCAAAGTTCGTGGTCGCCAGGATGTTACCTTTGATGAGAAATCCATGATTGCTAGGGCCCAAGGATGATGGTGTTATGACCGGAACACATCAACAAGTTTGATAGGATCATATCAGATTTGAAAGACATAGATGTTAAAGTAGGAGACGAGGATCAGCGCTTCTACTACTTCTCGCCAAGTCTTATGAGAACCCGTGCAAACACCGAGGCTTGTGGGAGAAAATCAAGATGGATGAGACTAGAACGCACTTCTAGCTGACGATCTTCTAAGACCGCAACTAGTGACATGGCCATCGGCGGTAACAGGAACAAGCGCAGGGATTGTTTGCAAGAGGAAGGAGCAATGAGCGAGGAAAAGGCAAGGGAGGAAAGTCTAGATCTAAATCAAGACCTCTTGCGGGAAAAGGATGTTTCAAGCGCGGTGAAGCCGGGCATTTCAAAGTCGACCGTCCAAATAAGAGAGTAGGTGGAAAGAAGAACAACAACAAGACCGAGAGGAGAGAGGGCAAGGAAGAGGCGAAGCCACGCTTCGGAGGAAGGGAGCGAAGGAGTGCTATGTCGCCACGGGTGGCGAGGAGATCTCGGGAAGTGGATACTTGATTCGGTTGCTCTTACCATATGTGTCCAAATAGGAAGTGGTTTACTACCTACGAGGCATTGATGGGGAACTGTATTGATGGGGAATAACCATGCTTGTAAAACAAGGCTAGGTAATATCAAAATCAAGATGCATGATGGAGTGGTTCAACCTTGACGGATGTGAGGCATGTTCCCGATTTGCGGAAGAATCTTATCTCGCTTGGTGCTTTGGACTCGGTGGTTGCGGATTGTGACGAAAACGGAGTGAAGAAGGTTGTTCGTGGTTCCTTAGTAGTGATGAAGGGTGTTCGCCACGGTAACCTATATACTCTCTCGTGCACGGTGACAGGAGATGCAGCGGTTGGAATTGAAGGAAGTGGTGGAGACCCATGTGAGCACACACGGTTATGGCATAGGCGGCTTGGGCATATGTCGAGAAGGGTCTAGTTCGCTGGTAAAGAGGGTCTGGCCAAGAATCAAGGAACCTAGCATGGATTTTGCGAGGATTGTGTGTATGGAAAGTCACACAGGTCAAGTTTCAACAAAGAAGTCTAAGAGCGAGGGATACTAGATTATGTGCACACGGATGTTTGGGGTCCGGCTCGGACAACTTCCAAGGGTGGTTCCGTGTATTATGTCTCGCTTATTGATGATTATTCTAGGTATGCTTGGATTTATTTTCTCAAGCACAAGAATGAGGTGTTCGAGACATTCAAGAAGTGGAGAACAATGGTTGAGAACAGACAGAAAGAAATTGAAGACGCCGAGATCCGATAACGCATGCAGTATACGATGGTGCTTTCAAGGAGTTCGCGGATCGAGGGAATTGTTCGACACCGACAGCCGTGTCTACACCACGCCAGAATGGGGTCGCTGAGAGATCGAACCAACACCGCGAAAAAGCAAAGGAGTATGCGATCTTATGCGTGATTGGGCAACGAATGGTGGGCGTAAGCGTGGCTACAGCCTTTGTTACATTGTGAACCGCTCACCACATTCGACATTGATGGTGATACACCCTATAGGGTGTGGTCGGGAGCATGCGATTATGATAGGCTCGAATTTTCTGATGTACCGCCTACTATCACGCCAACGAGGGAAAGCTTGACGCGAGGGCCAAGAAGGCAATATTCTGGGATATGCAAAGGGCGTAAAGGCTATCGCTTTGGTGTACGGAAGATTCAAAGTTCGTGGTCGCCAGGATGTTACCTTTGATGAGAAATCCATGATTGCTAGGGCCCAAGGATGATGGTGTTATGACCGGGAGACTTCTAAGTCTCGTGTTATTGAAATAGAACCTAAAGACCAACTAGGTTCTAATCGCTCAAGTGGGAAGTCGTAGATGATGAGCTTGAGCAGGAGGAGGTTCAACAGAAAATATACAGCACTACAACAACAAAGCAGCTCGTGGATAATTTGGCTTCCACTAGGCCAAAGCGAGCATACAAGCGTGTAAGTCGGGGCTGATCAACCCCTCAAGCACTATGGGCAAGCTAATATGGTTGAATACGCGACTCTCGGTGGAGGAGGACGAGCCGGTCTCCTTCAAGGAAGCTATTCGACAAGGATAGTGAGAGTTGGTTGGTTGCGATGGAGGAAGAGATGGAATCTCTTCGAAGAACCAAACATGGGAGGTGGTCCCATTGCCCGTAGGAAGAAAAGCTATTGGTTGTAAGTGGGTGTATAAAAGAAAGGAAGATCTTCGAGCTCGGTGGTGTAAGATACAAGGCGAGGCTAGTGGCTAAGGGTTTTGCACAAAGAGAGGGTGTGGATTACAATGAGATATTTTCTCCGTGGTGAAACACACTTCTATTCGGTGCTATTGAGTATTGTTGCTCATGGTGATTTTGAGTCGGATCAACTCGATGTTAAAACACCTTCTTGCACGGAGACTTGGATGAAGAGATCTACATGCATCAACCCGAGGGCTACAAGGTTGAGGATAAGGAGAATCATGTGTGTCGCTTGAGGAAGTCACTGTATGGATTAAAGCAATCTCCGACAAAGGGTACAAGCGATTTGACTCCTTCATGTGAAGCATGGGTTTTCCGGCGATCATGATTGTTGTGTTTACATTCGAAGCTTCGCGGAGGTAATTTTATCTATCTTCTTTGTATGTGGATGACATGCTTATTGCTTCTAAAAGGTGGTGGAGATAGATAGGTTGAAATCTCAACTTGGTGAAGAGTTCGAGATGAAGGACATGGGTGCCGCTAGGAAAATACCGGGTATGGAGATTAGAAGAGAGCGGCGAATCGACGATTGTTCTTGAGTCGGCGGGCTACATAGAGCGGGTGATCGCGAGGTTCGGGATGCAAAGTGCTAAGTCGGTGGTGACTCCATTGGCTCCACACTTTAGGCTTCGGTAATCAATCTCCCACTAGCCGAAGAGAAGGCGACATGGAGCGCGGTTCCCTATGCTAGTGCGGTTGGCGCTTTAATGTATGCAATGGTGTACACGCCGCATATTTCACAGCGGTTAGTGTGGTCGCAGATTCATGGCGAATCCGAAAGGCGACCGGGAAGCAGTGAAGTGGGTCCTCGTGTACTTAAAGGGTACAGCTTGATACGGTCCTGTTTTGGTGGAGAAACATGTCGATTGATCGGTTTGTGGACTCGATTATGCGGGCGATCTAGATAGACGGCGATCTACTACGGTTATGTATTTAAGATACATGGAGCTCCGGTTAGTTGGCGATCGATGTTACAGCTACAGTGGCACTTTCTACTACGAGGTCGAGTACATGGCCATGGCGAGGGAGTGAAGGAAGCATTGTGGTTGTGGGGTCTTCTAGACGATTGGGGATTGAGCAGAAAACGTGAACTTGTGGTGTGACAAATGAGTGCAATTCACTTGGCGAAGAATCAGTTCATCATGCTCGTACCAAGCATATTGATGTCGTATCATTTTGTGCGGGATGTCATAGAGGGAGGTGATATTTCTCTCATGAAGGTGCACACGAATGAGAATCCCGCGACATGTTAACCAAGGTGGTCACAGTAGTAAGTTTAAGCATTGCTTAGACTTGCTTCATATCACTGTTGATTTGCCCAAGAGGGCATGGCCCTTCGCGGTAATGGGTAAGGTGGAGATGATTTGAGGTGAACTACGATGAGCTTGATCCCGCTGGAGGGTAATGAGGCGTCAGCGTGTAGTGGCGCTACCGGATTGGCCTGGATTGGCCGATGGTGATCTCTAGATGTTCTTGGTGTTCTTCGGTGTTCGGCCCAAAATTTGAGGTGAATCAAATGATGTACGAGGTGGAGAATTGTAGAACATGCACAAAACATGCACAAGACAGCTAGTTCAAGAGTCGACTACTAGGCATTGTAGTCGATCACAATCAGAGTACGTAGTTAAAGCCGTCGGAACCGAGTAGTCGACTAATATGAGTTGTAGTCGACTACACCGTAAACGACGTAAAGATGTATTTCGTTGGTCCGAGTAGTCGACTAATCGGTATTGTAGTCGACTAATCCATAAGGCATTAGTCGACTAATATGAGTTGTAGTCGACTAATCTATGGGCATTAGTCGACTAATATGAGTTGTAGTCGACTAATCAGCGCATTCAAAACGGGTCTAATTAGGAATTGGTTTTAAACCCAATTCGCTTAGAGGTTATAAATAACCCCTAACCCGATTGTTAGGGTAAGTTTCAAGCACGCTTTGGAGCGCCTTTGAGAGGGTTTAGTGCATCTTTGGAGAGGAGATCTTTGGAGAGTTTGAGAGGTTTGTTTTTAGGGTTTCTTTGTGAGAACTTGTAATCCTAATTTGTATTCTCTCTTTCTATTAGTGAAAATCCCCCCTCCTTACCCCGTGGACGTAGGCAAATTGCCGAACCACGTAAATCTCGTGGTCTTTACTCTTTTATTGTGTTTTTGCTTTCTGTTTGTGGTGGTTTCTCTCGACGGTTCCGCGGTCCGCGCGCCCAACACATCCATAATAGTTGTCTCATAAAGGAAGAAAACAATCAATTATTGGAGTCTATAAAGAGAGAAAGTAGTCAAAATGCGCAAATAAAGAATTTAAATTTTCTTCCAAAGGACCCTGCGAGTAACTGGCAAATAACTAAAATGTCCTTGAGAGCAATTTATGGGTTTTTCTCCGACAGACATTTTAGTTATTTTCCAATTATTGGTAGGGTGTCCAATAAGAAAAGTTTAAACAATATGCAGGTTTTGTGGGACACCCCAAAGTTTCAGGTGGTTTTGTGAGATAAAAAAAGGTTTATGAGGTTTCTGCGGCAAACCCCCCAAAATTAGGGGGTTTTCTGAAATTAATCCTAAATTTAGTTTACATGCCTAAAATATTTTTTAGCATGTTTCCATTTCATCTGCGGATCTATCACTTCTGTTCTGCTGAATGACGCCATTTTTGGGCCTAAAGATTTATTTTTCTTCATTTCTCATAACTTTTCCCTTGTGTTGCTTTGCTACTGTTGCCAGCTAGTACAGTTGTGAACTGTGCTATTTTTTATTTTTGTCATCTCATATGTTATCATTCAAAGAAAAAGAGATTGATTTTCTACCCCCTTAATAATGTTTACAGTTGTATTTTCTGGTTGAAGGTCAGAGCAGGAGTTGAGATGGCGCTTATTGATGCAATCGCTAATAGCATTCGCTTACCTCTTTGGAGATTGTTTGGGGGAGCATCAAATACCATAACTACTGACATAACAGTTCAGTTTCCTATTTCCCTAAAAAAAACTGGCGTTTATTTTCTTCATTTTTTCGATATGTAATAAAGCAAATTTAAATATATACAGATTCCAATTGTTTCCCCAAATGAAGCTGCTAAATTGGCTTCAGAATATCGTGAACGAGGGTTCAGCACTTTGAAGCTGAAGGTGGGAAAGGATTTGAACTCAGACATTGAAGTTATGAAAGCTATACGGTCAGTTCATCCCGATTGCGAGTTTATACTGGATGCCAATGAAGGATATTCAGCGAAAGAAGCGGTTGAGGTTCTTGAAAAGCTTAGTGGTAGGTATCACTAATTAACATGCAGAGTGGGTCTTTTTGCTCACAAACATTTTCGTTTTTCAAGTATTGTTTTGTGAGTATGATGCTTTGCTACTTTGCGATGATAACAACATTAATAAATAAGCCTTTTATCCATAATTTTTGGCATCTGCTACATGAATCCTACTTTTCACTCCGTTCTCTTGAGGTCTATCTCCTTATTAAGTTAATCATTATCATACCGTTCTTAGTAGCTTATAACGAAACTCTCTTAGGCCTGTTGTCTTCCTTGCTCCATTAATTTATAATTTATCCAATAAGAATGACCCTTAACGTCCTACAATTGTGCTCATTTATTATCAAATCTCTTAGTGCGTATCCACTCGTCCATCTTAACATTCTCATTTCTGCTAAGCTCATTTTCTACATATTTTGTTTATTAATTCCCAACATTCAGATCCATCAAGCATTGTAGATATTATAACCGATGGTTAAGCTGCTTTTCATTCTCTATATAAATGTATTTTATTATCTTTTATTATTTATCCTGAAATTTGCTCTATACTCATGGATTATATTTCTACTATTTATTTCTTTCAGAAATGGGGGTTATTCCTAAGCTTTTCGAACAACCTGTTCATAGAGACAACTGGGATGGTCTTCGTCAGGTTAGTGAGGTAGCCAAAGAGAAATACGGCGTATCTGTCGCTGCAGATGAAAGTTGTAGGAGTGTAGATGATGCACATAGAATTGTAAAAGGAAACCTAGCTCATGTTATCAATATCAAGCTGGCTAAGTCAGGGGTCCTTGGAGCTCTTGAGATTATTAATGTTGCGAGAAGTGCTGGCATTGGACTTATGATTGGTGGTATGGTTGAAACTAGACTTGCCATGGGCTTTGCTGGTCATCTTGCTGCAGGTCTCGGTTGTTTCGAGTAAGTTACGCTCCAAAACTTACATCTCTTGTATTGTTGATGCAAATATTTCTTTGATATCCCGTGTTTTATAGTTTATGCAATATCCTATGCAGCTTTATTGATCTTGATACGCCACTTCTTCTATCTGATGACCCAGTATTTGAGGGTTATGAAGGTATAATTTTTTTTTCTGTGTATGTAATACTGCAGATATTTAAACTTTTGTTAAGGGTTAATTGAGGATAGACCCCTGGTACTATAGCCCAAATGCGGATAGATCCCCTGTACTTTTATTGTTGCAGATAGACTCCCTAGTAAAATGTTTTTAACTCTTTACCATCAGAGAAAGAGAAATTTGTTTTTTGACAAATAGACCTTCTGTGGGTAAAAGAGCCAAAAAAATTTCCTCAGGGGTCCATATGCAACAATAGAACTACAGTGGATCTATCCGCAATGGGCCAATAGTACAGGAAGTCTATCTGCAGTTAACCCTTTTCTTAAAGTTTATCCTTGACTGTTGGTTCTCTTTTAATAACTTTGTTTGTGCACTGGAATATGCATTACTGCTTATTGAGTTCTCTAGTGTCAATACTTTACATGATTACTTCTTGGTTTTGTAGTCTCTGGTCCTGTCTACAAGTTCACCAATTCCAGAGGTCATGGAGGTTTTCTTCATTGGTCAAACATTTGACTGGTGAGTTATTATTCTTCCTTTTCTTTTTCAATGAACTTTCTATCTGAAGCCTACCTTTGCTTTTGTATTGATCAAATGTCAGTTTAGCATCTATCAAAGTTCCATACTTCTCATAACCTAATGACATAACTTTGCATACTTGGCGACATTCTTAAATTAGATCTATTCTTATTTTTGTGGCAGCAATTTTCTTTTTGCATCTTACTGTTCTTGATTTAGAGAACCTCGTGAAGGTGTAAAGTCTAGCAAACAGTAGGAATGGTGATGTGCAATCCATGTTACATCTTTTTAATTTTAATTTCACCATTCGAATATATTATGCTTTGATATCTTTATCTACTATCCCTGCGGTATACCTGAATTATTCTTTACTCTGTTTATATATAAAAATGCACAGAAATCTCCACTTTAATGGGATAATGATGACAAACAATGCATAATAATCCAGCATCTGGATCCTCCCTAAATCCCAATATTTGCCAAATAGTTATCAATCATCTAATTTTTACTGAAGTAAATGATCATATGCTTACAGTGAAGGAAATGTCTTGGTTGCGGATCTTTTCTCTTGATTGTAAATATACTTTGCAGATCTCCCATTATAGACAGTACATTGATATTTTTTTGACTGTTTTTTTTTTTTTTGATTTTCCAGATCAAAATCACCTGCCAGAATATTTGAATCAGTTTTAGAGTCCTTGCATGAATGTTGGTTGTGTCGGAGTATCAAATAAGGTACAATGAGGCTTCTATATGCTCTCCTGCATCAACTGTAAAAGGGGAAGCCCAAATTTCACATGTAAAAGAAAGTATGAAATTTTAGAAGCTCTCCTTTGTTATATTTTCCGAACTTGTGCAACGTGCAATAAACAATGTATTAAAAGACTGAAAAAGGAAGTTAAATAAGAGTCTCATCAAGTTTCTTGAGCTCGTTGTAGAGTTTGTTATTCTCTTTATCTATCATTATAAAATAATTATCTGATTAAGCAATGAATTATTTCAGCATGAAGTTTTTTTTTTACTTTTATCTTTTTTTTAATGTGGGGAACCTTGGCTTAATACCAGTCAAATAAACCTCAAGGTTTGGGGCCCTCTTTTCGCAGTCCAGGCCCATGTGAATAGGGCAAGCGTTACAATGCCTAATAATTGGAAATGTTATTCCACTGCATATGAAACACAGCGCTACAAACAAAACACACAGACACTGAAAACACACAACATAAGCATACAATTCAAACACAAGTTATTAATACCACTCAAGAGTACTCCAAATCTAACACTTTGGAAGGGAAACTCCACAAGTAGAAGCAACCTTTTTAGCATTGCCAGAACTTATGTAACCCTTCAAGCTTGGATTCCTCATGTATCCACAGAAGCAAGGCTGCTGCTTCCTCAGTTGGTTGCAGCATCCATTTGTCGGTGGAGCACCACCGGTGATCGATCCCAAGCAAGGGCTCAGCTCGGCCGGGTTGCAGTTCTGGGACTGGACGGTGGTCGGAGCTTGGCTCAGGAGGAGGGCTGGGATGAAGAAGAAGAGGAAGAGTGAGGACTTCATATTGTTGTTGTTGTTGTTTAGAGAGTTTGAAAGCTCAATGGAGGAAGGGAAATATGAGGGGGTGTTTATAGGAAGAGAGAGGCAGAGGGGGCATTTGTTGTAGTTATGGTGTAGAGATGGTGAAGCATGTGTAGAGGGGACAGGGGAGGGTGCATGTAGTCATGGAACAACATGCTATCAGCTTATAGTGTTTGGATGTGTTTGGATATTCTCAGGTTAAAAGATGGAGATTTCACTTATTCATGTCAAATTGTTACTTCCTTTGTTAGGGATTTACAATGCTATCAGCAAACCACGCAGATTGCAGTATAAGTTTAATGACAGATAAAAAGCTCGATAAGAAAAGAAATAAGAAAATCAAACCAGAGACACGAGATTTTTAATAATTTCCACCCATAATTAGAACTATGTATTCGGCACATCGGAGGAATCTGTAATAATCTATAGATCATTGTTGAGTCTTTTCAATCTTGATCCTAGTAGCTTTTTCTTTTCGATTTTCTTATATTCCTTTTAGATATCTTTACAAGCCGCTCTTTCTTTCGATTTTTTCACAACCCTAGGAGAAACTTGAAATACATATGTAGGACTAAACCCCCAATCAAAATACATATTTACCAAAGTACCCTTACAATCTGTGAAAAATTTCGCATAGGGGACCACCTAATGCAGTGCGGAAGTGATAAGCCTCGGAATCTACCAAAGGTTATTTTTGAATCCACAAAGAACGATCTTCGAATCCACGAAGAAAATAATATAAGAAGAATTTTATTAATGAAAAGTTATGCCTCTAGGAATTACAATCCTTAGCTTAAATAGAAAAAAAAACTAGACTCCTAGTAGGACCCAAACTTTACAAAAACAAAAATAACAAACTACCCTTAAAAGACTACCTATGATTGAGGAAATCAATCGGTTAAATTTAGAGCAAACCAGATTGGTTTCGTAATCAAACAAACTCCTAAAATATTATCCAAAATAATAAAAAATGATAAAAAGTCTGATATTTCTCAATCTAGAGGGAATTTAGGAAACGGATAGCGGCAAACCGACTAATAGTGAGTTTGGTTGACTCTGTCTAAAAAAAATACGTGATTTTCATAAACTATTTATCCAATTTCGATGTACAATTTTGGAGATATGACCGTTTTTCATTGTAAGTCAATTTCCTTTATTGGACTCCCATTTAGGCTTTTAACGATACAGTTTCTCCATGATCGCATCTGCAACGTGTTCTACATACTATCACCCCATGGTGGGAGGGGGGGGGGGTGAGCTATATATCAAATTCTTCCATGTTTCAACATCTAGAACTAATAACTGAATGATCTCCATATAACACCCTTCCACCGCAATAAAACTTGGGAGTTAAGATGATGGTTTTACAAATTATAATTTTTTATCGGAGAAGTTTTTAGAAAAGACCTTTTTTGCAATTTTGTGAGCAAAATTGACCTCTTGTGTTTTAATTAGCAAAATCGATCTCTTTTTGGCCACGTCATCACGGTTGGCCAAAATGAGGTTGATTTTGCAGAATATAATCTATAAAACACACGGGACTAGCAGTCCTGTGTATTTAGAGGTCGTTAATTAAGAATTAACTACTTCCATGTAGTCTTGTTTACACATAAAGATTAATTAACAAGTAATTTAGATTGTTAAATACATGGGACTGGTAGTCCCGTGTTTTCAAACATTGTATTTTGCAAAATCAACCTCTTTCTGGCCAGCCGTGATGACGTGGTCAAAAAGATGTCGGTTTTGCTAAATAAAACATAAAGAGGTTGATTTTTCTCATAAAATTGCAAAAAGGGTCTTTTTTTAATTTCTGCTTTTATATTCTAACAAATCATAAGTATGTGGGTAAGTGAGAATATGAACCCCCCACAAACCCCCAACCAAAATTTTAAATTTCTACAAAATTAATTTCGAGCCGAAAATATATGATTATTAAACATCATGATTTTATGTATTCTCAAATAAAAATACATATCGGTATAATATTAAAAAATTAGGAGGGTTAAATTGACATAATCATCTCCCCACACAACCCCGCACCCCCTAACCCTCCCAACACACACACCCCCACCCACCCCACATAATGACTCTTGCCAATTCTACAAATTTAACCAATATAGGAGCAAGATAGTATGCAAATTGAATTGTGATTGCAAAAAGAAGAGCAGGAGTCACACATTAGGATTGATTAGAGAATAGTAAGAAAAAAGATGTCATGGTATCAGGTTATCAGGTTGACACTTTTTGTTGAGGCTGAAAAGAAAGAAGGTGATGAGATTGAGTCCCAAGTTTGGAAAAAGTAAGATCGATATATGTGTGGTTAAATATGTTTAGATTCATAACTAAATACCATCAGCCATTTTGAATCAATTGTGTGCAAGTAGATTATCCTAGCTAGTCTTCTTGGACAGTGGGCCTTTACAATTGAACAAATTGATACGTGATCCCACATTTTGACTGACCCTTCTTGGATGCTAAGTTTTCTTCAATAATTTGCTTTCATGAGTTTCTGCTCGAGTTGGATCGGACGATAAGTTACATATGTCCCTCGTATAACTTGGTGCTATCCCAATTGCAGATTCATTAAGATATATATATATATATATATATATATATATATATATATATATATATATATATATATATATATATATATATATATATATATATATATATATATATATATATATATATATTGCAAATCTCCTATACACTTAAGTTTATAGAATAGTATACACCAACTTTTTTATCCATTGATGTTGCCTTTAGATTTGTGCCATCAAGAGATGCACAAATCTCAAAATGAGTTTCATATCTTTCATGGATCCCAAGGCAACATCAATGGATAGAAAAGTTGGTGTATGAATATTCCTATAAACTTAAGTTTATAGAGATTTGTTATATATATATATATATATATATATATATATATATATATATATATATATATATATAGGAAATAATGTATATGAGGTGGTTCATTTTACTAAATGAGCTACTAAAAGATAGCCATGTGGTGAGGCTTTTATCTTGCTAGTCACATCAAAAGGTGTGGACCTCACCACTCTATTTCTTCATAGCTGATTTAGCAAAATAAGCCACATCTCATATACATCATTCCCATATATATATATATATATATATATATATATATATATATATATATATATATATATATATATATATATATATATATATATATATATATATATATATAATGAATGATGGATATGAGGTGGTGACTCATTTTGCTACTAAGAGATAGAGTGTGATGTCCACACCTTTGATGTGGGCCTCACCACATGGTTATCTCTTGGTAGCTCATTTAGCGAAATGATATTACCTCATTTACATTATTTCCTATATATATATATATATATATATATATATATATATATATATATATATATATATATATATAAGTAGGTTCTAATGAGAACCCAAATAAATATGAGAACTAAGAACTAAATATTAACCATTCATGATACAAAAGCAAAGGCTGAGATTCTGCTAAAATTAAGGTGGCAGAATTGTAATTAAATAGACTTTACAAACTGAAATAAAGGGTAAACACGTAAAAATCCTAGAGGCATGAAAGGAAAAAACTGACAAAGAAACTAAATTCGGTTTTAGATTCCCGACGTTCTAAATATATATTCCATTCAAAACTCAAACTAATCCTTTTAACTGCTCCCCACGTCCAAAACCAGCACGTTATTTCTTTTGGTATTTGGATAGATTTGCAATCATATCTGTTAAAAATAGTAAGGTCATGTATATATCAACAGAATCATTCAGTGTTTTTAACAGAATCCCAATATCATGGTTACAGAATCTCTTAGTATAAATAACAGAATCCCCTTTATGTTTATGTAAGATGTCCTCCTGTAAGTTTAGACAAAACAGTAAGGTCATGTAGAAATCAACAGAATCATTCGTTTTTAATGTAATCTCAATATCATGGTTACAGAATCTCTTAGTATAAATAATGTAATCGCTTCATCAACTTACAGAATCGCCTTCATCAACTTACAGAATTGTACATTATAACCTACAGAATCACGTTATCATTGTTACAGAATCTCTTAGTATAAATAACAGAATCCCCTTCAACAACTTACAGAATCGCCTTCATCAACTTACATAATTGATTATCACATTTTAATTATAAATTTATACCCTCACTACCTATTTTATATGAATAAAAATATTACTAATAATTGTTTTTATCTTATTTTGCAGGTTAATAAAGAAATAATGAATAAAAGCCCAAAAGACTAAAACTCTTCATTTTTCTGCCAATTATTGAAGCCCAAAAACGAAGTCCAAAGAAGGCCCAAGAAGACCCTAGGATCCAAGAGGAATTCGTAAAAAAAATTAAGAAAAGATAAATTCGGTTAGAAACCAACCGGTCGACCAACCGGATTGACCAACCGATTGGCCGATCGGTTGGTTCGCAACAGATTTTAATTAATGGCTGATTTCTCTTCCTTGGTGGCCAAGTTTGATCCAATGGTTCACATCAACTCCGTTGGGCTATAAATAGGGGTAGATTGTGAGGGCTTTGAGTGTGAAATATTTTGTAAACTCCATTTGGAGAGGAAATGAGTGCTCTTAATTGAGAATACATTCCAAAAATTGTAACTTTTATTACACAATAAATAAAATTTTTCACCCCTTCAATTTTCTTTCTCTTCTTCTTGTCCAAGGACCAAAAGGAGGATGAGATGAAGATCAGGAGTTGTAGGTTTCTATTTTATTTCTTTTGCATTTCTTTTTCTTTCTTGTTCATTTAATTGCTTTGTAGTTTAGATTTACTTTCATGCAATTTACTTTCATGTCTTGTCTTTAATTTGTAGTATAAATTTATTTCTTTGTAATTAGTTAGATTGTCTTTATTTCTTTTCTTCTCATTTTCTTTTCTTTTTTATTTCTTTGCTTTTATTTTCCTTTTTGTACTTAGTTTTCTTTCCTCCTCCTTTCTTGATTTCTTTTGATTTTCCAAAGATGTGGAACTAACCTCTTGTGGGGATCTAGTTTTGCATGAAACTAGTCTAATTCTCTTATATTTGTGAATCACTCTCTTACGCTTAAAATGATCATGTTTAGGTTAATCAACTAGATAACTAATCGGTAGAAGAAGAATTTGATAGTCTATGCTTTTCTTAAGTGGTTTGATAGGTTATGCTTATGAAATCTAGGATTACTATCTTGTTATTCTTCTTCTCATGAATATTGATTTTATTTAGGTGATAATTTGATTGGTTATGCTTTCCTTAAGTGGTTTGATATCCTATGCTTAATAAATCTAAAGTGGAATGTGATGAAAAGAGAATGGTTCATATTTTATAAGTGAGATTAGCTAGTGGATTCAATTCTAGATTCCTTCATATCTCTAATTGAATCCTCCATCTTTTACTTTATTGATTTTATTTTCTTGATCTTGATTTTCCTTTACTCTCTCCTCTCTCTCAATCTTATTTATTTTATTTTGCACATACTTGGTTTTCATTTATCTATCTCTCCCTCATCTCAATCTCGTTTTATTTTCTTTGCATTTATTTTCTCTCACTCCATCTCTCCATTCTCACTTCCATTTTGATTTATTTACACTTTGTCACCTTCACAATTTCAATCTCTCCACAATACATTTTCTTCCTCGCTTTATTTATTTTGCACATAATCCACAATCCACTCTCTAATCTTTTCATGACCACTTTCACCATGTACATAAACTCCTAATTGTCGCACATAATTTGAGAGCCAAAACTTGAACAAACTCTTCCTACTTTCCGTTCCTCGTGAGATCAATAACTCTTTATACTATAACTTGGAGGTTGTATACTTGTAACTCTAGGACATCATTTAGTCCCCATCAAGTTTTTGACGCCGTTGCCGGGGAACGGAGCATAAGTAGAATTTTGATTAACTTTGGTTCCTTATTTTGTGTGTTTTCTTTTGTGAAGGAACTTGGAGCTTGAAGATAAATAATTGAAGATTCGAAGATTGAAGATTTGCCTCCAACAAGGCTTTGGATTACTTTTGCGTGGGTAACTCTTCTTTCTAGTATTTTCAATTCTACCCTTTAGATAGTTCACCACATTAGAGACAATTAAGATTTAAAAAATAATTAAAAAATTAAATTTTAAAAAAGATTTTACATTTGTCAATCTCTAATAAACTTTATTTCTTTGATTGTCGACCATAACAAAAATAAAAAGATTTTTATTTTGCATCCTTTTAGTTGCTTTTAATTTCTAGGGTTGCATTTCATATAATAGTAGGAATTCACCAAAGTGATTTGAGCATCTTGATTTGGCACACATTTGAAAATATCTTAAGGGCAAAACCCATTAATCAAGATAAGGTGAGGGATTTCATCACCCTTTTCTTAGCCCAAAAATCACTAATTCCTCACTACACATACCCAAGCCTCTTAAAATTGATTAGACGTTGGCCCCTAAGGATTCGAGCTCATTAAGGAACAAGAAATTCTTAAGTGAACCGGTCCAAGTTTATTTGGATTAATTGGTGTCTAAGGCAAGGTTTAGGGGTTGCGTAAGGCGCTCCGCAAGAAAAGAGGTACTTAATTGATCTTTGATCTCCCTCTAGTACTATCCTTACTTGGCTAATTGCCTAAGTAAACTTTGATATTTTCATTAAGGAAATTTTTGGTTAGGAGCTGGTCTATGTCAAGTTTAGACTTAACCCTAGAGTTAGGGTGATTGAAAAGTGATTGCCTTGATTTGCTTTTAGTTAGTTTTTCCTTTTCTTTTTCTTTTTCTCATCATCTTCTTGACTTTTTCTCTTTTCCTTTTTCTTAAAAAAAATTTGATTTTGGTGTATGCAAACTTGGGGTAGGGATAATAACAAGCGTTTAATTTGTTGTGATCCATCTCTTGAACCAAACGAAATGGCCAATACCAACCCTCATGTTCTTCAAGATGTATGTTACTCAACTAGGAATGTAATCCCTTCATGCATTAAGCTCCCCGATGCAAATGGAACCAATTTTGAACTTCGACCGTATTTCATAAACATGCTTCCAAAATTCTTAGGAGTCGAAACCGAAGACGCATACATCTTTATCTCCGAATTTGAAGAAGTTTGCCTCATGATTAAGATAAGGGACTTAACCGAAGATGCGATCAAACTCCGATTTATTCCATTTGCCCTTAAGGACAAAGCTAAAAAATGACTGTATAGCTTACCCATAGACTCCATCTCAACTTGGGGTGAATTTGTAATAGTTTTTCTGAAAAAATTCTTTCCTATCCACAAAACGGTCAAGCTTAGAAACAGCATTTAAAATTTTAAAATTATCCCGGGAGAACCTTTTTGAAATTATTTTGATAAATTCAAAGATCTTCTTATCCAATGTCCTCACCATGGTCTTGAAAAGTGGCGATTATGCCAAATCATTTATGAAGGATTGGATTATTCTTCAAAAACTTCCTTAGAGTCAATGTGTCAAGGGGATTTCATGAAGAAAACCACTAACGAAGCTTGAGACTTTTTAGAGAATTTATCCAAGAAAACCATGCAGTGGGAACACTGGATTCATCAGCTCCCCAATCCAGCTTCTAGAGGTCCTTCCTTAGAGTCAAACATAGCCTCAAGCTAAGATGGCTACAATTCTATGCAGGTTAGAAACTTTAGAAACCAAAGAACGAGCTCCGGCTCAAATCAATCAAGTTTCTGTCTCAGGTTGTCATAACTATCTTTCTACAGCCCATGCTTCAAAGCAATGTCCACTCTTAGAAAATACTCAATCTCTAGAATGATGAATGCCGTGATTCCAAAGATCCGACATGATCCATTTTCTCCAACCTATAATCCAGTTGGAGAAATCATCCAATTTTGCATGGAATCGGTAATTTCTGAAATCAAAATTTCACTCCTCTTCAAACCAATAATTCCCTAGGGCAACGCAGCTTTTCAGCTTCAAACCAATTTTTCACAACCGAATCAGCCATTTCCACATCAGTTTCCTCATCATCAATCTACAAATCATATTCCTTCATATACTGAGAAACGTCTTAACGTTTTGAAAAGGGGTTTGGAAGCCTTGATTAAAATCTCTACACAGACCACGAACTTGTTGACTCAAACATCTAGCACGATGAACTCCTTTATGCAATCAACAGGACAAATTCTCAACTCCAACACTCAAGCCATAACTAGATTAGAAACCCAGCTTGGTCAACTAGCTAGCGCTATAAGTGAGAGAGGGAAAGGATCATTTCCGAGTCAACCCGTGACCAATCCAAGGAACACGGGGTCAAGTTCAACTTTTCAAGATCAAGTGAATGCAATCCATTCACAACAAATGTAACTGTGTTAATAATCAAGTCCTTCTGAACGAGAGAATTATATTGAATACATGCATCTTGAAGCCAACATTTGAAGATTTCTTTGTCAATGAACTTAGATTTTTGGAAAATAGAAAACAACAAGATTTTATTTTTGATGAAATTTTTGTTAATAACTAATCTAAGTTTAAAAGCATACAACCATTAATACCTACCTTCCATTACTATAAACATCACTAAAACCACGAAATTTTTAGAATTTAAGCACATCATTGATTATATCATTTTGAAATTCTTTAAATTTCGAGGTAGAATTTTCAGCAATAAGGTAGGATTTAATGTAGAATGTGAGCTTCTCATGTTTCATCTTTTATTCTACGCTTTTATTTTTTGTCTCATAATAATAAAAGAATTTATTCTTCTCTCATGTGAGAGTTTCTTGTTGTTCTATATTTCAAAAAAACAAAACAAAACAAAACAAAGAGAGAATAAAATTTTGGCTTCCCCTAATCTTAAAGGTATTTGCGAATTTTTATCATTGTTCGAAGCTAGCCGAACAGATGTAAGTGCTTCAATTATTATCTGTTTTACTTTGTGCATAATAGAATTTACATTGAGGACAATGCAAAATTTAGGTGTGGGGGTGGAGATTAGTCATTTTGCTCTTTATCTTAGTCATTTTTCCTCTTTTTCTCACTATTTTTTCTTTTTTCCTTCTTTTCATTAAAAAATAGTCACTTGCCAACTTAATAGAGTTGATTAATAATTGATCTATTTGATAGAATTTAAGTCTTCTAATCCTTAGTTAGTTCTATACTCAAGTTTACCTTTTATGATAACTCCAAATAAATTTCTTAAGAAACGATTTTCAAAGTAGTATACTTCACTTAAGTCTTAACTTAGATTTTAAAGTAATGAAATTTTTGCATGTTTAGCTCGAGTTAAAAATAAATTTTCAAGTTGTCCTAATCTATATATCTTTCAAAATATATACATATACTCATATATAAATATATACATCATATGTATATATATAAAAATAAAAAAAGAGAAAAAAAATCTTGAACTCCAATGTGGTTCTATCTTATTAAGCCTAAGTTGATGAGTAATTAAGCCCAAGGAGTATTTTCATACTTAATGACCTACCACTGGGTTGGGATCCATTGGCCCAAAACTCTTTAATGGTCACTTAGAAAGCCCGACAAAGTAGAACAAAATCACTATGGAATAAAGATTATCAAAAAATATATATATATAATAATTTTATATATATATAACAAATATATCTATATAGTTATATTTATATATTTTTGAAAAATAAATTGATTAAGAGACTTAAAATTTTATTGAAACAAAGAGCTAGCATGTTCTCTTCAAAACTTTTATTTTTCTAAGTTAAACTTGGTTTTGTATAACTATGATGAAAAGATTTTCTTAAGAAAATTACATTGGAGTTATGATAAAACGTTTTCTTGAGTATTAACCAACTTCAATTGGAATGTTTGAATATATCAAATGAATTAATTATTTTATTAACTTCTTTAAATTGGCAAGATTGACTGAATTTTATAGGTATATTCACTGCAAACCCTCACGAGACTACAACTCATCCACTGGGGTAACCCAAGGGTTTAAAGGCTTGTTGTATGCGCTAAATACAACCGCGATTCCTGCGAAAGTGAGTTAGGTTTTCTTCTTTGCTAGAGGACTAGCAAAAATTTAGGTGTGGGGGTATTTGATTATCACATTTTAATTACAAATTTATACCCTCATTACCTATTTTATATAAATAAAAATATTACTAATAATTGTTTTTATCTTATTTTGCAGGTTAATAAAGAAATAATGAATAAAAGCCCAAAAGACTCAAACTCTTCATTTTTCTGCTAATTATTGAAGCCCAAAAACGAAGTCCAAAGAAGGCCCAAGAAGACCCTAGGATCCAAGAGAAATTCGTGAAGAAAAATCAAGAAAAGATAATGGTTGGAAACCACGTCGATTCACCTGGTTGACCAATCGCATACAACCGATTACCGATCGGTTGGTTCGCAATAGATTTCAATGAATGGCTGATTTCTCTTCCTTGGTGGCCAAGTTTGATCCAATGGTTCACATCAACTCCGTTGGGTTATAAATAGGGGTAGATTGTAAGGGTTTTGAGTGTGAAATATTTTATAAACTCCATTTGGAGAGGAAATGGGTGCTCTTAATTGAGAATACCTTCCAAAAATTATAACTTTTGTTACACAATATATAAAATTTTTCACCCTTTCAATTTCCTTTCTCTTCTTCTTGTCCAAGGATCAAAAGGAGGATGAGATGAAGATCGGGAGTTGTAGGTTTCTATTTTATTTATTTTGCATTTTTTTTCTTTCTTGTTCATTTAATTGCTTTGTAGTTTAGATTTACTTTCATGTCTTGTCTTTAATTTGTAGTATAGATTTATTTCTTTACAATTAGTTAGATTGTCTTTATTTCTTTTCTTCTCATTTTCTTATCTTTTTATTTCTTTGCTTTTATTTTCCTTTTTGTACTTAGTTTTCTTTCCTCCTCCTCTCTTGATTTCTTTTGATTTTCAAAGATGTGGAACTAACCTCTTGTGGGGATCTAGTTTTGCATGAAACTAGTCTAATTCTCTCTTATATTTGTGAATCACTCTCTTATGCTTAAAATGATCATGTTTAGGTTAATCAACTAGAGAACTAATCGGTAGAAGAAGAATTTGATAGTCTATACTTTTCTTAAGTGGTTTGATAGGTTATGCTTATGAATTCTAGGATTACTATCTTGTTATTATTCTTCTTATGAGTATTGATTTTATTTAGGTGATAATTTGATAGGTTATGCTTTCCTTAAGTGGTTTGATATCCTATGCTTAATAAATCTAAAGTGGAATGTGATGAAAGAGAATGGCTCATATTTTATAAGTGAGATTAGCTAGTGGATTCAATTCTAGATTCCTTCATATCTCTAATTGAATCCTCCATCTTTTACTTTATTGATTTTGTTTTCTTGATCTTGATTTTCCTTTACTCTCTCCTCTCTCTCAATCTTATTTTCTTTTATTTTGCACATACTTGGTTTTCATTTATCTATCTCTCCCTCATCTCAATCTCGTTTTATTTTCTTTGCATTTATTTTCTCTCACTCTACATCTCTCCATTCTCACTTCCATTTTGATTTATTTACACTTTGTCACCTTCACAATCTCAATCTCTCCACAATACATTTTTCCTCATTTCATTTATTTTGCACATAATCCACAATCTACTCTCTAATCTTTTCATGACCACTTTCACCATGTACATAAACTCCTAATTGTTGCACATAATTTGAGAACCAAAACTTGAACAAACTCTTCCTACTTCCCGTTCCTCGTGGGATCGATAACTCTTTATACTATAACTTGAAGGTTGTATACTTACAACTCTAGGACATCATTTAGTCCCCATCAATAATCCCCTTCACCAACTTACAGAATCACACATTATAACCTACAGAATCACGTTATCATTGTTACAGAATCTCTTAGTATAAATAACAGAATCCCCTTCATCAACTTACAGAATCGCACATTATAATCTACAGAATCACGTTATCATTGTTACGAATCTCTTAGTATAAATAATGTAATCATTCAATGGCATGTAACTACTAAAAGAATCTTGTATTTATTGTTACAATTAATTACGGTTAATTAGGTAAAAGCGCCTATAATGTAATTGATTCGTAACTTAAAAGAATCTTGTATTTATTGTTACAATTAATTATGGTTAATTAGGCAAAAAGCGCCCATAATGTAATTGATTCTATAACTTAAAAGAATCTTGTATTTATTGTTACAATTAATTACGGTTAATTAGGCAAAAAAACTACCTATAATGTAATTGATTCTGTAACTTAAATGAGCGGTTAATTAGGCAAGGAAAACCGCTTATAATGTAACCGACTATGAAACGAAAATGACAAGCTGCCCTTATGTTAACTTTTGGAATTTATTAGTGATTAATCGCAACCATTGATTGGTTAAAAATCTAATAGTAGAGATGGAGTTCTTAGTTCTCATATTTGTAAGGGGATCTCATTTGATCCAGTCCCTATATATATATATATATATATATATATATATATATATATATATATATATATATATATATATATATATATATATATATATATATATATATATATATATATATATATATATATATATATATATAGAGAGAGAGAGAGAGAGAGAGAGAGCTCTATAAACTTAAGTTGATAGGGAATAGTCATCCACCAACTTTTCTAACCATTGATGTTGCTTTGGGATCCGTGAAAGATATAAAGCCCATCTTTGAGATTTGTGTGCATCTTGATTTCACCTATCCCAAGGCAAAATCAATGGATATAAAAGTTGGTGGACACTATCTCTTATCAAATTAAGTTTATAGAGCCTTATATATATATATATATATATATATATATATATATATATATATATATATATATATATATATATATATATATATATATATATATATATATATATATATATATATATATATATATATAGGAAAAGTGTTCATAAGGTGGCACCTTAGATACAATCTAAGGTCGCCTCTTGATTCATGAATTAGACTATTCCGATTGATGATCCGCTCCATTCATCGTGATCTAAATGTCTCAAAACATCTATAAAACAAAAATCATGATAATTAAATACTTCTAACACATATTTTTCATTGTCTTTTAGTTATATTATCGTAAAACCGTTAATTTTACAATCACTTGATGAATGAGTAACTACAACCCATTATGACTAATTTTTATTTGTATACAATCCAAAATTTATAAATCAAAATGAACGGAGGGATCATGTAATTTGATAGTTTATAATGTAGTTTTAAAGCTACCTTAGATTGAACCTAAGGTGCCACATTATACACACTTTTCCCATATATATATATATATATATATATATATATATATATATATATATATATATATATATATATATATATATATATATATATATATATATATATATATATATATATATATATATATATATATATAGCGAGAGAGAGAGAGAGAGAGAGAGAGAGAGAGAGAGAGAGAGAGAGAGAGACACGCACACACGACCCAAACCTGTTCAAAGCCCAAGGACAATTAAAGTCTCAAATAATAATTATTGAAGGCGTAAGGCCCAATTGTCTGAAAGGATGGCAAGAATGAAGACATTCGTTAACAGGCCCAACCACAACCTATAAAATAGGGCCAATCTGTTCACTCTTGGACTGCAGAGGGAAAGATAGTTTTGGAAGTCCCATGTATACAATAGAACAAAAGAACAATGAGCTACAATTTTACGGCCTAAGCATTAAAATCTGAAAGTGAGCGGATTTGAAAATAAATCAGAGTAAAACAAAAACAACAAAAATATATGCACTTGGATCTTCTCAATTTCTAAAAAGTGTGTGTGGGGGTGGAGGCCGAAGGGGGATCAGGCTCAATCTAGAGTTAATAAACTTTAAACGTAAGTTAAGAATTAATTTTAACTCAAAACTATAACTAGTTATTGACCCAAACTTCTATTTTAAACTAATCAATCTTTCTCATTCTATCCAATATGGAATAATATTCACATATTAATAACCTCAACAAAAATATTGAAGAGACTATTGCTATACTACAACTATTAATTTATTTAGTAAATACTTATGACTTTTTAGTATAAATTAGAAAAGAGTGCAATTCATGGAGGATAATTAATGCAATAGTGTCTTCACTAATTTTTCCTGGTAGTGGAGATAATTTAAATCCAAAATATATTCTAATTACACACATATATAGTACTGGTTTCTTCTTTCCTTAGAAACTTTCTTATTTTAATCTACCAAGTTTACATGATTACATTTAGAATTCATAATGGAAACAAATCTGATGGCTATATAACATGATAATTATGATGTTATCATGCAAATAATGTTTCAACAATTGTTCCTCTCCATTCTCACCTACAAGCAGTTTTTTTCAGTTCAAACCCAAACCCGATCCAAAAATCATTTTCCACGGACAACTGATCGGGTTCAGTCCTCATAAAATAAGGACCCGACCCGAATTTACAGCTGTCACCCAGAATCTCATCATTACACCCCGACAAAAAAAAATCAATTAAATAACTAAAATAACTCCCACAAATTTCTCGTTAAATATAAATGCGCTACCGCCGCTCCCGTCACTCTCCAGTCAAAAAGCGTCCCATAAAAGGAAAAAAAAAAAAAAGAAAAGAAAAAAAAAATTCACAGAATTAAAAACCTTTCGATCTCAGAGAAGAAAGAGAAGAATCTATGGCGGTCTCTCTTCCAGTTGTGGCCTCCGTCTGTTTTCTCCACGTTATGGCCTTCGTTCTCGCCATCGGCGCCGAGAAACGCCGGAGCACGGTGAGCCCAATTTCCCCTCATTTTCTCTCCAAAACCCTAAAGATTCGATTTTGATAGTTTCTCTGATTAAAAGCCATAAATTTGTTGCAATTAAGATATTTTGACTAAATATATTTTTCAGTAGATTTAACCATAATTCAAGAAATATCTTTGACAAATACATGTTTCAATAAGTTTCATATACTAAACTATTTCTTTTCAAATTCATTAAAAACCCTATAAGCGTGAACAATTCAATATAATATGTGTGATCTAACAAAGTTTCTATATTTGGGGGTTTTTGAAGGGGAAAGTGAGGGCGGACGAGTACGACGAGCGTACATACTGCGTGTACGACACGGATGCATCGACGGTGTACGGATTGTCGGCGTTTGCGCTGGTGATGTTGAGCCAGGCGCTGGTTAACGCCGTCACGAGGTGCCTCTGCTGCCGGCGAGGGATCTCCGGTGGTGGGCCAGGGGCATGCGCCGTTACGGCCTTTGTGGTGTGTTGGTGAGTGTGGATTTGGGTTTTTTTTTTAAGGTTGCTTATAGCCAGTTTTATTAATTGTAGTTTAGTAAGCTTGTTTAGATAATTTTTATATTGCTTTGTTTATTATTATAGCTTAGTGGACACTAATTAAAGCCCTGTTTTCCTGCCTGATTAGCTGGATCTGTGTAAGCTATAAGTCACCATTGTGACTGCTTGTTTTGCTTATCTTAGAAGACCGATTTTGGTACCAGATTTTTTGTACAAGTTGCAAATTTCTTTTGGATAGAGCAACATTTGTTCATGTATTCTATTTGCTACTTTGGTGTACCTAACAATCATGAAACCATTTCTGATGTGAGCCAATGTTGAATTGATGCAAATTAGTTTCTTTCCATGTGTACTGCTTGGTAATACCATGATCTTCTTAGGGGGCGTAGGTTGGTTTTCGAGGAGTTGCAATTGTAGTTGTATGCAACTAATGTATAGTGTATACTATACAGTTGCACTTGTAGTTGTAGTTCCAACTATTCAAAAAAAAAAAAAAAAAAAAGCAAAAAATCGAGTTCCCACCAACTACTTACACAAAGTCATCTGGCATGGAGCTCTTCACCTACTCAGATGCCCAACCAGATGTAAGATACGACCGCCAAAATCTGTACCTTTGGAGGCAAAAACAACACATGCACATGCACCATGCTCCAATTCATCGGAATAGGCCCATACAATTACAATATCTATAACTGGAAGCATTTATGACCACTCTACTAGTTCTAAATTGAACAACCTTGATTACTATCCCATGCTCAACTTTGGTTAAAACATCGGGTCCCTGAGCACTCAAGAATAGCAGTGGCGACCTGGTCGGGTTAGCTGAGTTTGCTTCAAGTGCAAATTTGACCGGACCCAAACAAGTTTAATGCATACTCGACCTGTTAAATAACCCTAATATATTCCACTTAGAACCAATGTTTTAAATATTGGCCGATAAACAGATATTATCGGCGATTTTAAATCTGTTATCGTTTTCAGATGTTTATTGCCGATAATGTGGCGATAAAGTGAGTTATCGGCCGATATTGTCGGCCCAAAAATCGGAATTATCGGCCTTTGGTTTGAGTTTTGATTTCGGGCAACGGGCACCTATTCAATGCACTTTAAACCCGACGTGACCCGAGTTTCTACCATTGGTTAGTGATCCTAAATATAATTATTTATATTTTGGTATGTTTATATTTCATTAAGTATGGTTAGATTACATTTTAGAATATTATATTTTGTATATAACCATCCGGTAATGTCACTCCGATAAATACTACTTATCCCCGATATATCCCGATATCCGCTATCCGATATGGATTTTGACCGTCCGATAAATCCCTGATAACCGATATTTAAAACCTTGCCAACTAGACCACATGGCCAACTTTGGGGACAAACCAAATGGCTGCATAAAGCATGCCATACCATGTCCGAGCGCCTAGTTAATATTAGGGATGACATCATACCTCATCCGTATAAGACAGCCAATGCTTACCATTGGCCTATAACGAGATTCAGTTTGCATTCGGTCTCCTTGATCAGTGTTTATCCTGCATCAAACTGTAGAAAACTTGCGCAAACAGTTGAACCTGCTCAATCATTCCACTGACCCAATCATTCCAGTTTTTCTTACTCCCTTGATACTACTCTTCTTGCAGTTTCAAAACTGCTTTCCTGTTACTTTTTGCATAATATTCTGTTCTACAACATATGTTACCTTAGAAACATCAATGTATCTCCAAGCAGCTGTCTTTATTATGCCTCTGATTGTCTTTGAACCATATGATATCATGTTTGAGTTGAAAAAGCAAATAAACAAACATTTCATTCGTGAATTGTAACATCAATAA